>MU204432.1:10737431-10766732 GCA_017309775.1 Paedocypris sp. Pulau Singkep
TTGAATGAAAAATTATGTAATGGAAAAGAAGTGTAGAGAAAACAAAATTACTATTTTATACATATCAAGGTACAGTGTTATGTACAGTTGAGGACACAATGCTTCGCTCTGTATAAAAGCACTTTTGAAACACTTGTCATAATGATTATTTTGTAGGCGGGGCTAATAATTTTGTCCTCAACTGTAGATGTTTGCTGTGTGTGGTGTCGTCTTCTGGTTTGAATATGTAAAAGTATTGGAATAAAATAAAATTTAATTTTAATTTAATTTAATTTAAAAATTTAAATTTAAAATTTAAATTAAATAAAATCTTTTTTCAGGTAGTAAAATGTCCGAGTTGATAGACTTACTTCTGGCTTATAGTCCAGAAAATACGGTAAATGATCGCGCACGGCAGTTTGTCAGATTCGTATAAATGCCGGATTAATATGGCGAGGTGATGGAATCGAGATTGCGATCTTTTAACGATCATTCGTGCAGACTCGTGCAGTCTCACACACACACACACACACACAAAGCCGGCTCTGATAAGAACAAATCCCAACCCCGGCGATAAGAACGAGCGCTGCGAAATAAAGCACACTGATGAACACACGCGTCGAAACAGTCGAGCTAATGAATAAAAAATAAAAAAATGAGAAAAAAAAAATTGGAGGAAAAAAAAAAAAAGAAAACGAGAAAAAGAAATTGAAGAAAAGAAAAGAAAACGAGAATTTTTTTTTTATTTCGAGATTGCGATCTTTTAACGATTATTCGTGCAGCTCTGAGTAGCATTACACACACACACACACACACACACACACTGAGCTGGCCCGGACCCGTGTGGGACAGAGGAGGCCTTGTCAGGCTGGAGGAAGAGGCTGAGGGGTTACTGTGCTTCCTCACCGTAGCTGATGAGTTTGCCCATGGGCTTCAGCAGGTTGTAGCCCTTGTGGGTGTCGGAGCCTCCCAGCGGGTCCAGAACGATGTCCAGGCCTGAAACACACAAGACCACAAGAGTCTTCAGCAGCCTGACTACACACTCTCCTTCTGACCTGTAGAGAAACAAGCCTCTCTCTCTCTCTCTCTCTCTCTCTCTCTCTCACGGCCTGCCTCTCTTTCTTTCTTTCTTTCTCTCTCTCGCTGTCTCTCACTCACTCACTCACTCTCTCTCTCTCTCTCTCTCTCTCGCTGTCTCTCACTCTCTCTCTCTCTCGCCGTCTCTCACTCTCTCTCTCTCGCTGTCTCTCACTCTCTCTCCGTCTCTCACTCACCCATGGCCTGCCTCTCCCTCTCTCTCTCTCTCTCTCTCTCTCTCTCTCTCCATGAAGCAAGTGTCTCTCCCTTCTCACAATATTTCACTCTTGTCCTCTTTTCTTCACAGTTCCTCTCTCTCTCTCTTTCTGTTACTCTCTCTATCTCCTACATATTTTCATTTTGACCTGTAGAAAATCAAAGCCTGCCTGCCTCTCTCTCTCTCTCTCTGTATCTTTCTCTGTCTCTCTTCTTCTGTTACTCTCTCTCTCTCTCTCTCTCACTCCCTCTGCCTCTCTCTCACTCACTTACTGTCTCTTTCTCACTCCATTTGATTCTCCTTCTTTCTCTTGCACTCTCTCTCACCAAGAAGCAAGTGTCTCTCTCTTCTCTCTACTATATTTCACTCTTGTCCTCTTTTCCTCACAGGGATTTTAACCCCTCTCTCTCTGTCTCTCTCTCACTCACTCACTCACTCGTTGAATGTTTATACTGTTTACACTGTATGTGAATAAAATGTAATGTTTGAGAGCGATGCATTGTATTGGTAATAATCATGAATCAATCTGCTGAGGTTTTTAGTCTTAACGTTTGCCTCCTACTACAGGTTTTAGCCCAAATTAAAGATTTTTTTAGATTTTATTTATTTATTTTTTTTAATGGGAATATTATATCGCAAGCAATATCGTTATCGCAATATTCAACAGCAATGTCGCATAGTCGTTCAATATCAGCGCTATACAGTAATACCGATGAGGACACTAGAAAATATCGTGATATGGTTTTCGCCCGCCTACGCAAAGCCGCTGGGATTCCGAACCCAATCTAGACGCGCTCGCCGCTCTCCATCACGGATCCGAGATGAATTGGCAATTTGGAAAGTATGTAGCGGCAGATGTGCGGATGCTGGGAATGTCACACGATCCCGGGTGTTTGGACGAGGACGGAATGTCTGCGCGGGCCGACGCGCCTGTAAATGGAGTGGAATGTAAAGGTGATGCGCGCTTTTAAATCAAACATTTGGGGAGAGAGAGCGGGAAAGACACGGAAAGAATCCCAACCCCGGCGATAAGAACGAGCGCTGCAAAGTAAAGCACACTGGGCAGAAGCACACACGCGACGAATCAGTCGAGCTAATTAATAAAACATTTAAAAAAATGAGAAAAAAAAAAGAAAACGAGAAAAAAAGGTAGTGTGAGAGTAGGTGTGTGTGTGTGTGTGTGTGTGTGAGAGTAGGTATGTGTGTGTGAGAGAGAGAGTAGGTGTGTGTGTGTGTGTGTGCGTGTGAGAGCAGGTGTGTGCGTGTGTGTGTGTGTGTGTGTGTGTGTAAGCACCTTTGGGACTAATTTTGCGCACTTCATCCACGTAATCACGTGTCCGGTAGTCGATGGGGTGCGAGACTCCGCCCTGGCTGATGACCTCATGCTTGCTGGCGGAGGCGGTGCCAAACACAGTGACATCACTGACGGTTTTACACAGCTGAGTGGCGGCGATTCCCACGCCACCTGCAGGAAGAGAAGAAAACAGCACCTGTCATAAACCACCTGTGACCTTAATGAATTAGACCCCGCCCACAAGTGTGTCATCATGCTCCACGACTTTACAAGTGAAGAGAAAAACCAGAAAACGTTTGTCTTTATGCGGAAACCTACAAAACCCCAAATTGATAAGTAATTGTTTTTTTTTTGTTTGTTTTTTTTTCGCTTGCAAAATACACGTTCGTTCATTTGAAACTTATTTTTACGCTTGTGCTTTTTTGTTCGGTTTATTTTTTTTCCGTTGCACTTCTGCCACTAGCTTGCCTCTGCCTCTGATTGGCTGGTGAGAATGTGATTGGCAGCTTCTTGACCAAGAAATTAAAAGTCACTTGTGATCACAAAACCAAAATGTCTCATTTTATGCCTCGATAATTTTGTTGAATTATTAAAAAAACACGAGTGTGAAACTGTTCACTGCACTTTGATTTGCACTAAACATTCAGGCTTTTTTTTGAAACATCAAAAAAAAAAAACCCGACATCAAAAGGCCTTAATAGTTATTGTAACGCCTCTGTAGCAGCCGTTTACTCTGAGGCGACACATTCCACTTCTTATAAGACGCAAAATCAAAAAGTCAAATCGGGATTCATGAAACATCAAAAAATTGCGAATCTTTTTTTTTATATAACTTATATATAACACTCTCTGTCTCTCTCCCTCTCTCTCTCTCTCTCTCTCAAGATTTTAGTATTGTGATTTTAGCTAAATTGCGAATCTTCTTTTTTTATATAACATATATAACTCTCTCTCTCTCAAGATTTAAGTATTGTGATTTTAGCTAAATTGCGAATCTGCCTTTGCGATTGATCGTAGCGCGAGTAATTCTCATCTATATGAAAGGCCTCACACACACACACACACACACACACTTTCAGTGAATCGAGCTGGTGTGTGACGCTCGCATACAGTTCCATCCCTTCATTACACGCCCGGTCCATCTTTCCCTTCGCCTCATTCACTGGCGAGTGAATGAAGTTTGTGTTGCCACGGCGACGCGCTGGTTTGTCTGTACGCAGCAGGACGGCCATTTCCTCCGTCTGAGTCTCGGCGAGCTGGAGAAAACACGCCGATCACAAGACCCCGAAACCCCTGATATCTGCTAATCTCCACAAGCATGCGCTCCTCAGCTCCTCAACTGTGGGAATAGTTTTACCAGCGAGTAAAGGGCTTGTAAGGTGCTTGTATGGCAATAAAACACTCTTCCATTATTATTATTATTTTTTTTTAAACTAACCAGGTTTATGGAACGCCGATCCAAAAAAAAAATCCTCGAGTAGAATCCCTCGTTTTTTTTAAACTAACCAGGTTTATGGAACGGCGATCCAAAAAATGACATTTAATCGTTTAATGACATTTACTCCGCACCGGCATTTCTGGCGGGGAAAATGACCAGCAATGTTCATCTAATCGACTGGATTGACACGAGGACGGCGGAAAACAACAAAAAAAAACGGAAAAACAGTGCAGCCTTTATGCTTTTCTATTCACACATTCATCCAGAACAATTTGGCAGGCGGCGATCTCGCCACAACAGCATCTCACTCCTCTGGAGACGAGGAAATTTCCCCCAAAACACGGAGGAATTCTGCAGATTCTGAGCATATGAGAGCTTCTGCCCACACCCTCAGTACACACAGAGGACAGAGAGAGAGAGAGAGAGAGAGAGAGAGAGAGAGAGAGAGAGAGAGAGAGAGAGAGAGAGAGAGAGAGAGAGAGAGAGAGAGAGACAGAGAAAGAAAGAGAGAGAGAGAAAGAGCGAGAGAGGGGAGAGAGAGAGAGGGAGAGAGAAAGAGAGAAAGTAGAAAAACAGATAAAGAGAGAGAAAGAGAAAGTTATGTGGGAGAGGGAGACAAAATGAGGGGCGAAAAGGGGAAAGAGATAAAGAGACGAACACACACAGAGAACCAGAGATGAATAAATACAGAATTTGGGGCCGAGTATAAGGCACAAATAGAGAGAGAGAGAGAGAGGACAAATAGAGAAAGAGGAAAAAAAAGTTATAAACAAAGAAACTGTGAGAAAAAGAGGACAAGACTGAAATATTGTGAGAAGGGAGAGACACTTGCTTCTTGGTGAGAGAGAGAGAGAGAGAGAAGGAGAAACAAAGAGTGTGTGTGTGTGTGAGAGAGAGAGAGAGAGAGAGAGAGAGAGAGAGAGAGAGAGACGAGCACGTGAGGAGGGAGAGACTCGTTTCACAGTGTTCATCATGAAGACTGAATCTGTCGTTTCTCTAATCCGAGTTCAACCCCTGAAATTCCAGTTAAACAAAGTAAAAAAAAAAAGGCTTTTAATGTGTAGAAAGCAAACCTACTGAACAGTGAAAGTGTCTCCGAGACGAGACAAAGCCGCCGTTAATTGATCATTTTCCCTCCGGCTTGATTTGAACAAGTGAAACTGTTTGTCCGAGCGAGCGAGAGATGAGGAAACACACTTCCAGTCCCACAGCGGAATCAGAAAACATCCTGTGCAGCGAGATACCAGCGGCTTCCTGAGCTCAGCGCGCACACACACACACACACACACACACACACGCACACACGCACACACGCACACACACACACGCACACACACACACGCACACACGCACACGGAAACATGGCTCACAGATCAACAAAGATAATCTATAAACAGCAGGTGAACAACAGGGCGTGGCCCCCTGACACTGTGGCTCAGTCAGGGGCGTGGCTACACGATACTCGGTGGCTCTGTCAGGGGCGTGGCTACACGACAGTGTGGCTCTGTCAGGGCGTGGCTACACGACAGTGTGGCTCTGTCAGGGCGTGGCCCCGTGACACTGTGGCTCTGTCAGGGCGTGGCCCCGTGACACTGTGGCTCTGTCAGGGCGTGGCCCCGTGACACTCTGTGGCTTTGTCAGGGCGTGGCCCCGTGACACTCTGTGGCTCTGTCAGGGCGTGGCCCCGTGACACTCTGTGGCTCTGTCAGGGCGTGGCCCCGTGACACTCTGTGGCTCTGTCAGGGCGTGGCCCCGTGACACTGTGTGGCTCTGTCAGGGCGTGGCCCCGTGACACTGTGGCTCTGTCAGGGCGTGGCCACGTGACACTTGGTGGATCTCTGTCAAAAAAATTTTTTTTTATTATTAACGTTTCTGTTCTGAGGATGTTAATATTCTCTTAAAAATACATTTTTTTCTTAACAAACCTAGTTTGTGACTCGTGTCATTTTAATATTATTTTACTTTAATAATAGATAAGCAGAGCAACAGTTTCAAGCTCAGGCCTGTTTCAAGCTCTCTGTTTATCTGACATCGTGTGAAGAAGGATTATTATCCTTTACTATTATCCTATACTGTGCAGTGACCCAGCGTTTTGATTGTGTCTGTTCCCTGGATTTTTTTTACTTCTTGCTCGTGTTCTTCATTTTACACTGTTTCGACTCTTTCTGCGATGACACATTGGACTCGTTTGTAGCCGGTTGCACTAAGCTAAGCTAACCGCTCGTGGTTTGTAGTCTCAGTTTGTTGTAATATAAATGATTGTTCTGTATTTAGTGTAATCTTACTTCCAGTGTTATTTAGTCTCTGTTAAGTGTGGTGGCGCGTCTAATGTTTCTTTATTTCTGTTTTTAAGCTGATAAAAGCTTAAACTGTAGCACGTCTGTCTACGGTTTCTGTTTATTTGTGTTTGTTCCCGACTTGAAATAGGGAAAGATGGGGGCTTATATTTACACACATGTTTGAAAAAGGCGACTATATGTTTTTGAGTGGCGAAAATTCGAAGAAAAAAAAGGATGCTTAATTTCCCATAAATCCGGTGTCCTGGTCTCTTGAACGCTTCTAATCTCGAAACGCCGTCAGCTGGAGCGACTCCCTTCTGTTCCACACAAACCAGACGCTCCTTCCCAGAAACACACCCGTGTACACACTAAATCACGAGCGCTCACACACACTACACTACATTTACTCACCAGCATCCCACTTCCTGTATTGCACTTCCCTATTGGCCGATCTAAACCCCTAAATGAAACAGATTAGGGAATCGCTCGCACTTATCGACGCCCACCTCTCCACCCCCGCCCCTCCCTGAGCCGACGCCCACCTGCACTTAAACGTCTCCCAGAGTTCATTAGTTAAAGCGGACGGATTCCTCGCTCGTCCAAATCCGCACCTGCAAATAGCTTTCTGGACTCCGCCGGGAGCGTTAAAGGCCTCGCGGGCCGTGCTGATGAGGTAAGTAAACGCCGCCGCTGATGGAAAAGCTCGCGGGTTTCACTTACGGCCAGCTGCGAGGCCACAGGCACAAACCAGTATAGAGAAGCTGAAGACCGTACGCCAGGAAACAGATGTACTGAAATGTCAGTCTCTTTGGATAAAAGCATCTGCTACATGACTGTATGTTAGCGCTGCGCGGTATAGCGGTATTAACCTGAATAGCGGTATTGAGATGAGCCGCGATATGGATTTTGCAATACCGTAATAATTAATGAATTAGATTTTTATATAAGAATATAAACACTTTAATACAGTATTACACAATAGTTTCGTTACAAGTTGTAACTTACAGCTATCAATGACGGCACAGACATTACTAATCGAATAGATCACACCTGCGATGCGCATACGCGTGCAGTAGAAAATACCGTGATATGAATTGTAACTCATATCGCCCACCCCTACTGTATGGTAAAGTAAAGAGTAAAGAGTAGCTGAAAAAAATACTGGAGTAAAAAATTGTACTGAAATGTAAGTGGATTAAAAAAAAAGGATGAAAGCATCTACCAAATGACAGTATGGTAAAGTAAAGAGTAGCTGAAAACCACACGCGAGTAAAAGTACGGATGCCTTACTATAAATTACTCTATTACAAGTTACAAGTCACCAATTCCAAGAAGTCTCGAGTAAACGACGTGTAGTATGTCATTTTAAAAGCGACATCACCATCAGATGGCGACAAAGACGCCGACTTATCGCACACAATCACAATGTAACGAGTAACGAGTGTCCATTCAAATGTAGTGGAGTAAAGATACAGATACTCAATCACTAATGTAGTCAAGTAGAGAGGAAAAGTCGCTTATATTTTCGCGACTATATATATATATATATATATATATATATATAATTTATTATTATTATTTTTTTTTTACCCAGTACAAGTTCAAAGTAGCCAAAAATACTTAACAGTTCATTTACTCAAGTACTTTACACCACTGCCAGTGCGTGATCGTGTGAGCTTTGATTTTTTTTAAATATATGTTTTTCATTTATTATATTTTTATAACCCAGCACAAGTTCAAAGTAGCCAAAAATACTCAAGTAACAGTTAATTTACTCAAGTACTTTTCACCACTGGTGGTGTGGCTCACCTGCAGCCATGTGGATGAGGACGCTCTGGTTGGGACGCAGGTGCCCGAAGTCGAAGAGCATCATGTAGGCGGTGATGTAATTGACAGGAAGTGCCGCCGCCTCCTCGAAGCTCATGCCCTCGGGCATCAGGAAGGTGTGTGCGGCGCAGGCCACCACCACTTCCTGCCACATTCCGCTCCGGTTCAGAACCAGAACCTTATCACCCACCTGCACACAGGAGCACAACCAGTTAACAGCCGCTGGACGAAGATGAAGACGAGCAGATTCATGCCTTTGTTGAATAAAAATTAAAAAAAATATAAAAAGAAATTGTATGAATTTTTGGAACTGTTCTTGTTGGGCTGCAGAATAATTGGCATTATTATTTAAATGTATCATTAATTATTTAATTGAAAAAGACTTTAATTGAAAAAAATTATATATATATTAAAAAATATATAAATAAAAAAATATATATATATATAATAACGCTATATATAAAAAAAAAAGGAAAAAAAAAGAAATGATAAATGAATTGAAAAAGCCTTTAATTGTCCCACAGCGGGGAAATTGCATGTCACAACAGCAGACAAATTAACATAATTATAAATAACACTGCTTGCACTATATATAAATAAATATAGCCATAACACACCGCACACGTCATAATGAACAAACACAATGAATAATATTAATAAATAGCGCTAATTAAATAATTGTATTAGTAATATTACACGGATTATTAACTATAATTGTGTAAGCTTAAGCTGGAATGTGTGTGTTTGGTGATTCGGTGAAAACAACGGCATAACGAAAGTGCAAAACGAGCGTCACACACATTTTAAGTCAATTTAAGGACATTACACGGAAAAAAAAAGTGTGATATTACGAAACTTATTTTGGTGAACAAGATTTGTAAACTTATTGAAAACCAACTTCGTGTCCCCAGCATCAACTAATCATGATTTACAGAAAATAATATTCTTTAGTACTAAAACGACATAATATATGCAACATTTTTTGGCTGTTTTTGGAAACGTGCAAAAAAATACTTATTAATTTGTTTAATTTTTTACGCCATCTTAGCTATATTAATGGCAACATTGTCTTTGACAATTTTACACTTCAAAAAGCCAAACATCTCTATAACAGTCGATAAATAGCAATAAATACACCAAATTTTTAACAAGACTTCAACAAATTGAATAAACTCTTTCATGTTGATTTCTGTTAAAAATTGTAAAATATTGTTGTGCAAAAAACAAAACACAATTTAAACTGTGATTGATTTTGCGAACATTGATGTGCAGAACGGCATATTTCGTCTGTTTGGCTTCCTTCAGCATAAAACATCCAATCGCAGCTTGGCGTAGGTCACACATTTTGAACTGCCATTTTTTTTCTCCGTGGCTGCGGAAACGACGGACATTCCCAAACATCCCCTTCCTCCAGCTCCATCACTTCACTCCGGCTCCGTCTATCACAACATCTCAGACTTTGGTGAGATCGCTTCCTCTCCCCAGGAATGGCGGATCCGTCACCCTCACACACACTTTGACTCCCCGTTACTATGGAATCAGATTAGTGACAAAATAATCAAAAGTTTAATTTACGTTTTTTTTTTCAATTCACGTTTTCGTTTGAAACTTTTTTTTTTCAGGTTTTTTTCTTCAGGTTTATTGTTCACCTTTTTTTTTTGCGTTTTTGATTTTTGACTCATGATTAATCGGAATAATCGGAATACCTTCATCGTCCGAGTATTTATCCGTTTTTAGTGACTGTTTGTCTGGACCGACTTGACATCATCCACATCACTTTAAATATTACCACGATGAAGGTATTCCAATTATGAATGTGTTTCAGCGCTTGCTAAACTCCTCCCCCTCTTCCAGCCAATCACATTCTCACCGCGAATGCAGCTGTCAATCATATTCTCACCAGCCAATGAGCCTCAATCACGTGAAGCTCGAGTCAAAAATCCAAACGCAAAAAAAAGAAAAGTGAACGAAAAACCTGAAGCGAAACAAAAAGTTTCAAACGAAAACGTGAAGCATTTTTGTTCGTTTCTTCGAAATGTATGTATGATATTTTTGACAGAATTCATAAAAAATATTATTTGATGGAATCTGATTCCATCCGTCACGAGTGTGTACACTCCGCAAACACACTCTCCAGACAAACAACCACACACAGTCATTTCTCCAGCATTTCCCCTCGCAGACAGGAAGACACGCAGGCTAATGGGCCCCGGGGACGCGTGGCCATCTACGTCCAGCCGTCCAATTACAGCGCGGGACAACTCCCAATCCGCTACTTCCGCGGCCCAATTCCATCCGTCCTCTGGCTTCCCTTCCTCCTCGTTAGGGTCCGGCTCCTGCACTTTAATTGGACACTCGGATCGATGGTCGTGACTCGCCACATGCGGACAAGGTGCCACGCCCTTTTCACGGCGGGCGGACGCATCGTTGGCCTTCGAATGGTCTTAAAACGGTGGACAGTGAAGCAACATCGACTTGTGCGGATTTAAATCACGACTTCTATCGTATCGGCGAATCCCTAGATGACTAACAGGTAGAGCTGACACGATTAATCGATTAATCGGTAAAAGATTGTGGCTTCGATTCCACTCCTTCGCGATCTTAATTCAGCATTTCTACGATTCTGACAAACTCTCTGATCTACGACCCGCGGTTTCTGTCTGACCACCTGTTCGCTTGTGCACGAACATTTAAATATTAGGATTTAATTATTTATAAATATTATAAATTATTAGAAATATTTAAGAAAAAAAGGATTTTATTCTGAAGTGTGTGTGTTATTAGCCCCGCCTACAAAATTATCATTGTTTGATAAGTATTTCAAAAGTGCTTCTAAACTGAGCAAATAATTATGTCCTCAACTGTACATAATACTTTACCTTGGTATGTTTATTTTTAAATTTAGTGGTGATTTTCTTTTCTTTACAAAATTACTTGTACATTATATCATATGTTTCATTCAACCTATTTAAATTTGAAGTATTATAAGCAAGACGTGTTAAATTGCTTTTTGACAATCTGGTTTTCAGGGTTGAATATTTAAAATAATAAAATGTCCAGAAAGAATTCTGATCTTTATTTTAAGCAAAAAAACAAACAAAATCGTGATTCTCATTTTATCCAGAATGGTCTAGTAACAGGCTTATCGTGGACCGTGTGACCCAGAATCCCACGAGGGTTGGAAAGATGGTAAGATGGCGATCTGGTTCTTCTGAAGATCTAGACCGGAAGCTTCCGCCTACACACACGGAAAGCAGCACTGGTTTCTGGAATGACGCGTGAGTGCCGGTCGACTAAAGCCAGACTTGAGGGGGAAAAAAATCTTCAACGCAATTTCTGACGAAAGTCTAAAACCAGACCATCCATCACGACAAGCGTTTCCTGAAGGAGGAACAACCTGACCAAAAAATGGAAGTTGACGAGTGTAAACAGATCGAGTGAAACCGATGGAGACGGTGGATTTAAACTGAAAAAAAAAAACCAATAGATGAAAAGTCTCTCGGCATTTAAAGTTTGTTTCTAGGAGACGAGTCAAGGAAGAGAGGAGTGATTATGAATACCATTTAAGTCAAGGTTTAAAAAAAAATGAATAAAATCTTTAAAGTAAGGACGATTCAAGGACGCGTGTTTAGGAAGTGAAACGAGGAAAAGGACGAGAGTCGAGGACGAGATTTAAAAAAAAAAACGATGAGAAAAGTTGCATTAGAGGATAATAAGACAATAAAATGTGGCTTGTAAGACGATACGAGGACATGTTTAAGATCCTTGTCTAGTTAATGACGGAGAAATAGCGAACGAGTAATAAAAACCACAAATAAAGAACAGGAAGTCCTTTGGGCTTTTAAGCTCATTTTAAAAGATATTAATTTTAGTTTCTATAAAAGCTCAGAGCTCAGTAATAGTAAAAATCCACACCATTTAACTTACACTATCTATCGTTTATTATTTTGGTCAACTTGGAAAAGGTTTTTAATTGGTTACATCGATTATCTCCCACTTATTCCATTTCTGGGTCAGGGGGAGTTGGAGCCAGAATTAAAAACTCTGAAACACGAGCAAGAAGGCGGGACCACCGGGGATTAACGGCCGGCCAATCACAGAGCTCGACACTCACACCTACGATAAAATTCTTGTGAAAAGCTCCACTGACTCCAAAAAAAAAAAAAAAAAACGAGGTTAAATCCCTCCACCAGTCATAAAACCACAAATATCGTTTTTGCAGCCGCGTTCAACTAAACGCGAGTAAAACACAAACTCCGAGTTCCCGTGTCAAACACTCCCAACATCGCTCATTCCTCAATCAGATACGCCGCGTCCCCGCAACTCACCGCGTCCCCGTTTATCACAGACCTGTCACACACACACACACACACACACACACACACACACACACACGAGGCGGAGGAGGGCGGGAGGAAATTCCAGCCTGACAATGTGGTCCAGAGGAAGATAATTGTGAACAGATGCATCTGATCCGCAGCAGAACTGGGATAAATAGTGCGCGCCTGGTCAACAAGTAAACGTGAATTATTCATGTCGCAAAATAATACGAGTGGGAGAGAGGGAGGAAAAAACACGGCCATGGTCACGGCCTTTGGCTTCCACCTCCAGTGACTTTCCAGTTTCGGTGGAGAACTCGGCAAATCGAGACTCGGAATGAGACGCTTTTCCACAAATCAGCAAATTCCACACCTCACATGCTCGAGGAACAATGGCCGCTCTGCAAAACACCACCGGATCTTCAGATGCAAGGAGCAATTGTTGCTTGCTGACAGCGTGTGTGTGTGTGTGTGTGTGTGTGTGTGTGTGTGTGTGGAGGGGGTGACCTTTTAAATTCAATATATGTGACAGGAGAGCTGAGGAAGGATTGAACCATCACCTTCATCCACTGCATCATCAACCAGCCAACGCCTAGTCGCCTCTCTCTCTCTCTCTCTCTCGCACACACACACACACACACACACAATATTGAGCGTCTGCTATTCATTAAACGTGTTTATTCCCTTCAATACGAACATCAAACCCTTTGTACTAACTCTCATCCAGGGAGCGAAGAGCGAGTCGATGCGTGGCGTTACTATGTTACGTCGTCATGGCAACCGGCGCAGCGACCACTAGGCATGACTCATCGATTTGTTCAATTGAAGAACCTCAAGACTCGAGTCAATTAGTCCTCGTCATGCGAAAGAGGCAAAAAAAAAAAACATTAAAAAAAGAAAAAAACAGGTCATAATATTTTCTAGAAATCTTTTTCTCAAAACTTCACGGCTAGAGTGAACGAGCGCGCGCGATGAAAAACTTTTCGCCGGAAAATCGCTCCTCACCGTCACGCAAACGGGCGACGACTTTTGCGACAAAGAACCGATCAAACAAAAGATAAAGAGGAGTCTGCCACGTATGATTGATGATGTCACACAGCGCAAGGCCGCGAATGACAAAGAAAGCGCGTGCGAATTAGCATTTCCCCCCCTCACTCACGCGCGCGCGCGCACACACACACACGCACGCGCCTCGCCCTTTTCCCTGCGCGTGGGGAAGACGCGCATCCACGCGCCCACACACACACGGCACCGGGCAACTAGATTAAAGTCGAGACGGCGTTAAAATAAATAAATAGATAAATAAAAATTGCGTGGCCATTTTAACTCTTTAAAAAAAAATCAGATGACAGACAGGCGAGTAGAAGCGACGCGCGTCAGGCTCCACAAACCGGGAGTAAAGGGGGCGCGCGGAAGATGGGCGGTGGTCGGCGAGCGCGTCGCTACTACACGACACACTTCAGTAATAAACGAATCGACAAAGTGATTCTCCACACGCGCGCGCGCGCGACACACTTCCAGACGCGGGAAGAATTTTCAGAACACCGGGCTTAGCGACACCAGCGCGGCAGTGCCTTTTGTCTAAAATAAAGTGACAGTTTGATCGCGACGTGCCAAATAATCAATACATTTCGATCATTAACATAAATAAGCGCCTTGTTTCACTCCTCACACTCACCTTTCGGTCCGTCACGTCCTCCCCGAGCGCCTCGATGATCCCGGAGCACTCCATCCCCGGGGTGACGGGCGGAGAGGGCAGCCGCTCGTACAGCCCCTGCCGGGCCATCAGGTCGGCGAAGTTCAGCCCGCACATCTTCACGCGGACCAGCACCTCCCCGCTCTTGAGCGCCGGCTTGCCCTTCTTCACCTGCAGCTTCACCTTGTCGTAGCCGCCGAAGCCGGTGAGGACCAGCGCCCGGTAGGTGAAGGCGTCCTCCTCCGGGGCCGGGGCCGGGGTGTCGGCGGCGGCTGCGGCCTCGCTGGGCGCCGGGTCGGGCTTGCTCTCGGCTTGGGGCGAGTCCGCGGGCGTCTTGCCGTCCTGCTGCTTCTGCTCCTCGGCGTTCTGCTGCTGGGCAGGTGCGTCTTCGCCCGACATGGTTGCTTGGGAGTTTTTGAGGGTGGAAGTTTGGCGGTGGAAAAAGAATCGCTCGCTCGCTCGCTCGATTGCGCGGCTGGATGCGGTGGAGCACCGGGAGACGGAGAGAAAGAAAGAAAGAAAGGAGGGAGTGGAGGTGGACGACTAGCGGCGTGTGACCCGGAGCTCTGACAACTATTGAGGAGCCGGCGAGGCGGGGCGAGCGGCTGCGGAGCCCGGAGAAATGGATTCGGGGGCGTGGCGAGGTCTGGAGCCGTCCAATCAGGGGAGCGCGCGCTGTGACGGACAGCTCCGCGGACTTTAATTCAGCAAATGCGGGGAAACAGTTTTTATTAGTCAGCTGAAATTCAAAATGGAAGAGAGCGGCGATTTCCGAGCGTTTTAAGTGATTTGTTTTCTGTTGGAGTATAAATTAAGACTTGGGAATGTGCCTTTTGTTTGGATCCCAAACGGACTTTCAATCCAGTAGTCGTTTATAGTTCGCAACATTTATAGAGAATCTATTTGTAAACGTGCTACTAAAATAAGTGGGCAATGTATATAGTCTCATCTGAGAAAGACCTTGACAATGTTTATGATGTTTTTTTAATTAAAAGTCATGTAATCAGCAAAAAAAAAAAAAAAAAAAAAACAGTAATATAATCAGAATGTTGTAAAATTAAAAATAAAATTGCATCAATGTAAACATCATTTAAGAAGAAATCAATCTGTTCAGAAAAAATAGCCTATCAGAAAAAAAGAATCTTTAAAAATGTTTTACATGCTTTTAAATTACCTTAATGTAATAAAAAAAATATGGTCTGCAAAAATAATAATTAAAAAATACCTAATAAATAACAAACCAATCATAAAAATACAACACCCGTACAAATAAGAAAACAATAAAATGACAATATCTTACTAAAAACCTACTCATAAATATAAATGAAAAAATAGCATAAATAAAACAAAACCCAATTAAAAGAAGAACCTACGAAAAACCCAACATAATCAAAAGATAACACAATTCTCGGACTCGTCTTGGACTACAAAGCCCAGGATTCTTCTCTTCTGTCTTTTCAGAGTTTCATAGTGTCCACCTGTCAGTCCATGTATTTAAGTTGCCACCTGTGTTAGTCTCATTGTCTGTCATTAACGGTAATAAAGCCTATATTTAAAAATACTTTTATTAGTAAAGTGACTATTAGTGAAAAATATGCTTTGTTGTTTAAAGGAGCAATTTTTCAAAGAAATGCGCTGACGATTCTCCAGTTTGAGTGTAAAGTCGGTGTCAGCTGACCAGAGGCGAGCGGCGATCAGCACAAGCAAACTGAGAAATGAAAGTGTGATAGAGCGGATGTGTGTGTGTGTGTGTGTGTGTGAGAGGTGAACGACCTTCGAGTGGCCGTAGAGACGCGTAGCCAAAAGGCCGAAAGGAAACGTCTGTTTATTCCTTCCATTCTCCGACACCAATCTGGAAATCAGAGGGAAGGGGGAAATCATTGTTCGCATCATCCAACGCCTGAGTGTTTACCAATGTTCTGACATCACATGACCTCCAGTTCGGCCTCACACTGGTAGAAACACACCCACTGTGTAGTAAAGGTCAGTGAAACTGCTCTCCCACTCATCACCCGGCACACAGGAAGTGCTCTGACAGAAACAGGAAGTGGACTGCAGTGCAAGCCCCAGCTCGAGCTTGTGAGCATGTGCCAGTCTGAATCTTAGAGTCTGGCCGATCTGTGCCAGTAAAACCAGCTCAAGCTTCTGAGACGCTGACAGCGGCCAATCATCACACAACAAGTCTTTCACTTCCTCTTTCAGGAGCTAAAAGTAGAAGAGAACAGGACAAAGCAAAAAAAAACAAAAAAAAAAACCAGGTATTCTAAAAATGTCCTGCTTCCACAATAATAGCTTTTAAAATAAAACAAAAAAAAAATGCCTAAAATCAGTAAGATTTGCCTATGCTAATGTTAACAGCTATTGGCTGTCTCTTAAGTGGGCGGGGCCTAGTTTCCTGTACCACTTTTCCTCGCTTTCTCTGCTCTTCTGTTTCTGACGTTTATTCGCTTCATTTCACATTTGCTCCAGTTGCTTAACTGGCTCTGGATGATAAACGGTCTTCCTCACTCCGCTTTCCGCTTTTCACTGCGTATTTCCTGTGTGTGTGTGTGTGTGTGTTATCCGTCGAGTTATTTTTGTGTAGAAAGGCTGAAAATGTCAGGCTGTTGAGAGGCAGATCTCACTTTCTCTTTCTTGTTTCACCTCGAAACTTACAAACGTACATTTAAAACGTAAACTCTTTATCTTCTTTCACAAACATTAAATTGCTCACACTTTCACCATCTCCATTTCTTTTTTTTTTTTACTTTATTTTTCTCACACACATACAAACTATTTTTCTCATTCTCTCTGTCTTTCTCACACACATTCATACTTCATTTATCTGTTACACAACAATCTCTCATTTATCGGTTACTACTCAATCTCAACTCTAAACACACACACACACACACACACACACACACACACACACACACACACACACACACACACACACACACAAGAATGTGAATATTAATCAGCTTGAGGCTGTTGAACTTTGTGGGTATCAGACGAAAATGTACACAAAAAAGATGTGTAATAAAGCGAGTCAGCGCTGGATCATTTGTTTGGTGTGAACTAATTCTCCGAGCGGAGCGTGTGTGAAGCTGTAAAGTGGGTTACCGGTGAACACAGCAATGCGGCTTGTGAAGAAGAAAAAAACAGAGATGAAGAGTGTGGATGAAAATGAGCCTTCTTCAGGCCCCTGAGACCCAGTCAAACACACACACACACACACACACACACACACACACACACACACACACACACACACACACACACACTTTGGGCAATTATAGAAACTTCTTTTACTTTTCATTGTATAGGATGTGTGTGTGTGTGTGTGTGTGTACAAGTGTATGAATGACTTGTAGAAAATGTGTGTGTGTGTGTGTGTGTGTGTGTGTGTGTGTGTCAAACATATCAAACATAGTCATTTATACACTTGTAAAAAAAAAAAATAATTAAATAAATCTAAACACACACACACACACACACACACACACACACACACACACACAGTTGTGAATGAAGCTCTTAACCAACAAGAGTGTCACTTACACTGGAAGACTGCAGTAATTGTGGGGGTCTCGGACCCCAAAGCCCAGAACCAACAGTCCGGCTTCTGTCAGCACACCAGACACACATGTAGTGAGACCCTCCTTTATATTACACAACAAGCATATTAATTCAGACTTTTAGTGAATAGCTGGCCGACTGTAAAATGTGAGACATTCGGTGCGACACACTCATTGAAAACAGTTCTTTATTGCAGATTATAAAATGACCATCATTTTTACTTTGCTAATAAAACACCAAAATCGAAATCCCTTCACGTGGTCGATCTAATCCACATGTGTCAAACTCAAGGCCCGGGGGCCAGATGTGGCCCGCCATGTCAGTTCATGTGGCCCGCAAGAGCTTAAAAGTTTTGAGTGTCTGAAAATAAATACCAAAAAAATTATTTAAGAGCGTGCGTTGCCCTACTGTCACTTGAATAAGTTATAATAAAAAACGAATAATTTAACATTAAGGAGAAGTTACATTTTATTTTACATTTAGTTACATTTATAAGTTACATCCGGCCCTTGGAGCACAGACATTATGCTGATGTGGCCCTCAGTAAAAATAAGTCTGACATCCCTGAACTAATCCAATCAACACAAACCCACAAAACTCACGGTGAACGTACAAACGTTTCGAAAATCGGTTGATTAGCGTTTGTCGCCCCCTGTTGGCAATAAAAAAACACAGGGAGAACATGCACACAGAACTTCACACAGAAAGACCGAGACTCGAACTCACACCCCGCGTTCTTGCTGTGAGGCGACAGGGGGCCGAAGTCCGTAATTGAAATCCTTCATGTTAAAAATAATGCAAAACAACAAACAAAACGTTTGTGAAGAGTATTTCTTATTTTTAAGTATACTTTTTGTCTCTACATTCAGAAAAGTCATACACATAAATAGGATTATTATTGTTGTTGTTGTTGTTGATGTTAATTTTCTTTGCAATAAATAAATAAATACGACGATGTCACCCGAAAGCAGCAGATGGCAGCATTGCTTAGAAAACATAAAATATAAAGTTCCCGAAAATCTCAAAACGACACACGTGCAAAAAATGCTTTCAATTAATTGTCACAATACTGATAGTACCATTAACAACTTTTTTTGTTTACTTTACCCCTTAATTGCCATTCACACTTACATACAAATGACACATGATGACATACAAAATCGATGTCAACTTTAACGCGCTTACGTCAACAGCATGTGAACCGACTCGAACTAAATAGTAACGTTTTCTCGGTATTTCCAGAGTTGTAAAGAGTACCAGACCACACTTCAGTAAAAGTACGGTAAAAAGTTACTCCAAAACAAGTAAAAAGTCACCACTATAAAAAAGATTTGAGTCAGTGTAGCAAATATCGAATTTTAAAAGAACTTGAGTATTTTACTCACACAAAATACAGGCTAAAAAAATACAAAGAAAAAGTGAAGAAATTGTATTAACGAGGTCTTGTTTTCTGATACAGAAACGACATTTAACACCTCCATGTTTCAAAAATGATAAAACTAATTGAATAAAGAACAAAAAGTCAGTCTCAATCTAAATGTGCAAAATAAACAATTAAATATCAATAAAATACATCCTATACAATAAAATCCTGGTAATAATTCACGCCTCTAATTCACGTTCATGTGGTTTATAATTCACAATTAGTTTCCAGTATCTTCAGCAAACTACAGATGGCAAAAATTTTCAGTGGGCGAATCACTTCGTTCACCCACGATAATAATCGCAATAAAAATCGAGGTTTGTCGCGCACAATCAAAATGTAACAAGTAACAGTAAGTGTCCATTCAAATGTAGTGGAGTGAAAAGTACAGTTACTCAATCACAAATGCAGTGGAGTAGAGAGTAAAAGTTGCTGTTATATACTCGATCAGTAAAAGTAGGAGGTAGCCGAAAACATACTTAAGTAAAGTAATGAAGTACATTTACGCAAGTACCTTACTGGGTATTTCCCGTAAATCTTGCACACCGCGGGTCCGGATCATGACTCGGTCGGCACGCGGTGTCACCGTGGGAACCGAGTGATTGACAGGCGGGGCGGGGCGGGGCAGTGAGGGGCGGTGCTTGAGCGGACACCCGCACGCGCTCGCCTCGTCAGTCCGGTCGGAGCGCCGCATCGCCCGGGTCGCCGCGTCTGGAGCTCCGCACTGTCGCGGATGGTGATCGCCGCGAGGATGGAGGGTCAGTGCAGCCGCTGTAAGGTGGTGGTGGTCGGCGACACTCAGTGCGGGAAGACGGCGCTGCTGCACGTGTTCGCCAAGGACAGCTACCCTGAGGTGAAGCGCGCATCCTCCTCTCACGCCACCGGACGTGCGGAACAATCACGACAATTCAGCCCATTAACGGAATTAACGCGCGTCTCACGGGATTAACGCGTCTGTTAGCGGTCACGTGAGGCTTTCGCTTTGCTCTCAAAGTTTGCGCTGCTGTTGTCCGAAATGTCGCTCAGTCAGCACAGACCGTATTGACGCGTGTGTCTTTTGTGTTATCTTTCGCTGTTTGTCACACCGTCTTGTGTCACTGTAAAGCGTCGGAATGTGGCAAAATGTACAGTGAAAGTGTCTGTGTGTGTGTGTTTGTACAAGTGTATGAATGACTGTGTTTGATTTGTAGAAAGTGTGTGTGTGTGTGTGTGTGTGTGTGTGTGTGTGTGTGTGTGTACACACACTTTGGGCAATTATAGAAACATCTTTACTTTTACTTCTCATTGTATAGGGTGTGTGATTCTATAAATCAAACATAGTCATTTATACACTTGTAAAAAATAAAAAAAATAAATCTAAACACACACACACACACACACACACACACACACACACACGTTGGGCAATTATAAAAACATCTTTACTTTTACTTTTCATTGTATAGTGTGTGTGTGTGTGTGTGTGTGTGTGTGTGTGTGATTCTATAAATCAAACGTGGTCATTTATACACTCGTAAAAAAGGAAAAACGAATCTAAACACACACACACACACATTCCGGTTGAGCAAAAGCATCAGTGTGTGTACAGTATAGGTGACTGTAGCGTGTGACATCATCTGTTACGCAGAGTTACGTGCCGACGGTGTTCGAGAACTACACGGCGAGCTTCGAGATCGACAAGCGCCGCATCGAGCTGAACATGTGGGACACGTCAGGTGACTTCATCAGTGTGTTTGTGCGAAAAATTGTTTGTGCGCTTTGAGACAGTTCAAATTGTGAACGTTCCAACTCGCATAATACCAACTTACTAAAACGCATTTTGGTCGATATAGAATATTGTAGTGGGAATAATAATGAAGGCAGACTGAAATGCGGCAAAAACATACTATTCTGTGTGTGTGTGTGTGTGTGTGTGTCCAGTCAAAATCTGTTGACTGTTAGCCAGCCAATGAGTGACGTTCTCCTCTGACTATCGAATTTGATTGGCCAGTTTGCAGAATGTCTAGTCAAAGTGGGAAGAAAAACCCTTGTGAGCAAATCGCAGAGTGGCTGTTTAATTATTTTTGCATTACATCATTATTACCGTTTTTACACAAATATAGAACTCGTTTTTTTTTGCCAATTTTAGCGGCTCAAAAACTTGCAGGGTGCTTAGAATCGCCGATTTAGTGCAAATTTTTCCTTAAAAATTATTATTAAGCGAATTAATGCTTATTTTCTATCATTTTCTATTAGCTCAATAGCAGAAACATTAGACACGTAGCGACACTCAGCAGCGGCTAAATAAAGTGATAGAACAAAAATAAATTTTTATTGGAACTGACAGAGCATCCGGTAAATCAGCGCTAACAGCTGGAAACAAAGTGTAAAGTCGATAGAATGGGAACAAACACAATCAAAACGCTGGGTTTGCTGCACAGGAGTAAATAAGTCTACGCTATGATCGTCTTCATACGGCGTCGGATAAAGAAACCAGCTACATGTCTGGGATCGGCTGAGAATTCTGGTAGTTCGGATCACTAGAATCGACCTTTTTTTAAATCTGTTATTTAAGTAAAACGAAAACGAAATGATTGAAATGAGTCACAAATTAGTTTTGGTAAATAAAGGGAAAAAAAACTGTATTTTTCAGAGAAAATTTGCGTAATTTAACCAGAAATGTAAAAACTAAGTTGTTTTGTTACCTTATGTTCGTGTAAATACGGTAATTATAATATAGTTATAACATAGAATATAGTTATAATAGCGTAATTGTTTCATTAATTGTGCCGGATTTCTACGAGAATAGTTTCTACTGTACAAACTTCCTCTCTGGACAAGATGCACTGATGAAGAGGAGGAGGAGGAGGAGGAGGAGAGAAGAGACGCGACCATCTGGAGATCAAGGACGACTGATGAGAAACGAAGGATCTGACGCTCGTGTGTTTAACGCCGGACATTGTTTGCGTCGTCGCTTCCTGCAGAACTTTCGTCTCGTGGATGTGCGAGTTTTTATTAGTATCGATTTCGTTTAGTTCTTGAATTAGCAGCCAGATTACTAATGAGGAAAGTAGTGACGCGGCGTGTAAATATGATGAATGCACCTTGTTTTCCAGCTTAGTTTGAAAATAATCAAGGGAAAACAAACACGTTACCTTAATCCTCCGCTGGAACGATGTGTTTACATAAATATAAAAAGTATAAAGTAAAAAGTATATTACGTTATCTGTGAAGGACATGTGTGTGTGTGTGTGTGTGTGTGTGTGTGTGTGTGTGTGTGTGTGTGTGTGTGCGTTTTTTGCGTAAAACTTTTTGCTTCAAGTGGATATTGGCCAGTGGCGCCTGGACATTTTGCGAACTGACCAATCAAATCCCAAAGTCAAAGGAGAACGTCAGTCATTGGCTGGTTAAACGGCATCGATGTGATGATATTGACTGGACACTTCTCACTTGGAGAACACACACACACACACACACACACACACACACACACTGTAAACACACACATAAATTTAGTTTAGTCATTGTATGCAGTTGATATTTTGTGTGTGTGTGTGTGTTTAGGTGTGTGTGTGTGTGTGTGTGTGAACCTGTGTGTGTCCTTCTCGCTCTCTCTCTCTTTTTCCATCTCTCTCCTCTCTTTTCTCATCTCTTTTTCTCTCCTCTCTGTCTCTCTCTTCATTTTTGTCTCTCATATTTCTCTCCCTTCCTCTCCAATCTCTCTCTCCATCTGTCTCTGTCTGTCTGTCTCTCTCTGTCTCTCCTCATCTCTTTTTCCATCTCTAATCTCCTCGTCTGGCTCTCCATCTCTTTCCATCTCTCCCCCTCTGTCTGTCTCTCTCTCCTCCTTTCTCTAAATCAATCTCTTTCCTTACTTTCTCTCTCTCAGTTTCTCTGTGTCTCTCTCTTTTTCTCGCTCTCTCTTTCTTGCCCTCTACTTGTCTCCTCTCTCTCATCACGTGTTCTCGCTCAGGGCAGCTCAGACATGTGAAGTGAGTGATGAATGCAAAGTCCGAGAGTAGAGTGAGAGGAGAGGAGAGGAGAGGGGAGAGAAGAGAAGAGGAGAGGAGAGAAGAGAGAGAGAGGAGAGGACACAACCTTCTGGGCTCCGTCTCGCCCGCTGTGATCGTGCCTCCTCATCATCTTCATCACGTGTCCTAACTCCTCCCTCGCTCCCTCACAGGCTCCTCCTACTACGATAACGTCCGGCCCCTGGCGTATCCGGACAGCGACGCCGTGCTGGTGTGTTTCGACATCAGTCGCCCGGAGACGCTGGACAGCATCAGTAAAAAGGTCAGAAAACACCACACACACACACACACTCACTCACACACACACAAACACTCACTCACTCACACACACACACACACACTTACACACACACTCACTCACGCACTCACACACAGAGAGCTGCATTAGTGTCACCCAGGTGTGGCTCATTATGATCAGAAGCTCAGAGTGACAGGAATAGACCCAGAGGGCTGCATTAGTGTCCCCCAGGTGTGGCTCATTATGATCAGAAGCTCAGAGTGATTACTTTGTGCCTAAATAGCAGCAGGTGAAAGTGTTTAATGACACTTGCTTGTCTCGTTGATCTCACAGTGTTTTGAATGTTCTTGAATGGACTTGTTCAAACTGAGACTCGGCCTTATTTAGACGTTTCAACTGCAAATACGTAACTTGTTCGTCAAATCTCTGTTCAACAAGCCACCACTGTAGATTCATAGGGATTAGATAAAGACAATACTGTATTTACTTACACTTATATTTAAAAACAGACATTCTAAGCTTTATGTAATTTCTTTATGTACTATCTAAGACATGTTTCATGTTAGAGTGATAAGTATAAGCTGACAAAAAGAAGGCAAAACGCGCTTCAAGTTTTAGTTTCATTATTATTATTATTTTTTTTTTTTACAAAAAGCTCAATGTCCTGTTTTTATTAAGAGTGTAACCTAAAAAATGGGCACTTCAAACTTTCAATTGATGTATAACACTTATGTGTAAGTCCAAATTTGACTTTTTTGTGTGTGTTTTATTTTGAATAAAGAGTTACTCGACCTCTGAGGGTCAAAAAACTAAGAAAATATATTGCAAATTGAACAAAAATTATACTAAATGATATTGCAGTTTTTAAACTAGTGTATATTTAGTGTTGAGTTTACATTAATTTACACATTACACCTTATTATCCATTATTTCAAGCTTTAGTCATTTAATCGCAATTAATCACGATTCATTTGGTCAGAGAAGTGCGATCAACTAGTTAAAAATTCGTAATCGTTTGACAGCACTAATATATATATATAAAGTGACTATATATATAAAGCCGAGGGTCTCGCTAACGTTGCCCAGCGCTGCCAGCTTACCCGCTTACACACCAGTGACTTCAGCTTTTCACCTCTGAGGCCGCGGGGGCGGAGCCAAGCCCGCGGTGGAATGCGGGGAGGCAGGCGGAGGCCTCTGATTGGCTGCTGGCTTAAGGTTAAAGATCACAGCGCTGCCTTGATGGATGGTTGAGCACATTGAGGGTGTGTGAAAGGGTGTCATAGCTGGAATAGCTGAAGCCGAGCGGATGAACACACGCACTCGCTCTGTCCCTCAGTGGCAGGTAGAAGCTCAGGAGTTTTGCCCCAGTGCCAAGCTGGTGATGGTCGGGTGCAAACTGGACATGAGAACCGATGTCAACACCTTACGAGAGCTGTCCAAACAGAGACTGATCCCCGTCACGCATGAACAGGTGAGCACACACACACACACACACACACACACACACACGCCCCCCAGTGGACAAACACACCCACTCTCCTCCTTCAATGTAAAGCTCCTGTCATGTGATTGGTCGAACCCCCTCGGGGCGGGAACAGTCGGGCGTGTGTGTGTGTCAAAGCGCGGGAAAGCTTTGCGATGGTCACCGTGTAAAGTACTTGAGTACACTTTAGGAATTTTTGTACATGTTGTAAATATATAATATGTATACGTGATACAATTGATTCTATAAAAACAAACAAAAAAAAAATACGACAAACGCGTAAAGAAACACGTAAAGAAAAGACATTGAGACACAGAGAATAGTATTTGTACTTGTATTGGTACTTGTACTTTATTGATTGCGCGAATTGTATTGGGACTGCGCGAATGTAAAAGTTGCTTGTATTTTTGACACTCGGTACAAAAAGTACAAAGTAGCCAAAAATACGAATAAGTTAAAAAATATTTACAATATTTACAAAAGTCTGAAGTGTACTCAAGTACTTTACACCTCTGCCATTACGAAACGACCAGTGCGGTGACATTTCGTGATCAACGGCCTCGTCGTGATTTCGTCTTCACGCAGTCTCATGTATAATTAGTTCCGTGCAGAAGAACTCGGGTCAGGAAACCGACACTTATTTACCGCGACATTTAACAAAAGCTTCACGGGAACAAACCCAGGCTGTACTTGTGAGTTCATTCTCCGTTCGGAATTAAATCCGAAGGCAAGTATATCGACGCTTAATATAGAAAACGTGTGTTGCATGTTTTGATATTGTGGCTTTATATTTCAATTTTTGTCGTTATTTTTGAAGCATATTTGTATTTGTGTGTTTATACGAGCACAATGAATTATGCAAGTACACAGGTACTGCGCATACATGCAGAGAGAGAGAGAATGAAAGAGAGAGAGAGAAAAAGAGCAAGACAGAAAGAGAAGAGAGAGAAGAAGACAGAGAGAGAGAGATGAGAAATATGAAAAACAAGTTTCCAGCTTAAATGAGCTTGAATTAGCTTAAGGTTAAATGAGCTTAAGGTTAAAAAAATGTATTAAACAACTTAATTAACTTCAAATTAAATAAACTTAAATAAAGATTTACCTTAGAGTGAGAGAGAGAGAGAGAGAGAGAGAGACTGTTCATTGACATTCGTAGGTGAGGCTGGCGGCGTTTTTTTTCACAATGATCTTTTTAGTCACAATAAATAAAAATTAAATATTTAAAATCAACGTTACAAAATATGCAAACAAACCATTTCAACTTGAAAATCAGACGCAAATTGAAACGAGGGGAAGATTCAGCAGAGTTCACGAGCGATTCCCTTTAGTGACCAGAACTGAATAAGGAAAGAAAACGTCAACCAATCGAGTTTGCCAGCGGAGGCGTGTCCACGTGTCCACGGTCACGCCTTCTCTGTGCTCCGCAGGGCAGTGTGCGGGCGCGTGAGCTGGGCGCCGTGGCCTACGTGGAGTGTTCGTCACGCATGTGCGTCAACAGCGTCCGGGACGTCTTTCACATCACCACGCTGGTGTCCGTCAGACAGGAGGCGGGGCGGAGCCTGAAGAGAAGCTCCTCCCACCGCACCCTCAAGCGCATCTCCAACCAGCTCTCGCTGCCCGCCGGCTCGCAGGCCACGCCCCTCGACCCCGCCCCCACCCTGCGGGAGGACCGGGCCAAGAGCTGCGCCCTCATGTAGGCAAAAACTCTGTGTTCGCGTTTCTCATTTTGTTCTATTTATTTGCTTTAAATCTGCTTTTTTTTCTTCTCATTGTGGCGTTTCTCAGCACGAGTGTTGGGGGAATTCTATAAAAAGAAAAAAAAAGGACTTTTCCGTGTCATTACTGAAAGTTGTGACGATCTGCGTCGACGACATTTCGAATTGCCATTTTAAGCGTTACACTGGAGAACTTTGTGACCAATTCAATTTAGAAGTAAATGCCGTATTTATTATTAAGACGCACTGAAAATAAAAAAAAATGACCTTGTCCAGATAAAAAAAAACAAGTGACTTACGCGTTGAAAAAAAAAACGTATTTATCTGAAAATAAGCACCCATTTTTTTTTTTTTTTACAATTTAGTGGCTCATTCTATAAAAAGAAAAAAAAGGACTTTTCCGTGTCATTACTGAAAGTTGTGACGATCTGCGTCGACGACATTTCGAATTTTAAACCATTTTAAACGTTACACTGGAGACCTCTGTGAGAAATTCAATTTAGAATACCGTATTTAGTATTAAGGCGCACTGGAAATTAAAAAAAATGACCTCGTTCAGATAAAAAAAAACAAGTGACTTATGCGTGGAAAAAATACTGTATTTACCTGAAAATAAGCACCCATTCTTTTTTACAATTTAGTGGCTCAAACACTTGGCGGGTGCTTTAAAAAAAAACGCACGTAAATATAAGCGCTAATTTTTCCACATTTCAGATGAGGAGCAATCGCTAAAAAGTGGAAATACTTTTATCTACCTTTAGATTTTTTTTAGCTCAATAACGGAAAAAAAGAAAACAACAATAGAAAACAGGCAAAGAGTCGATAGCAGGAACAGACGCAATCAAAACGCTGGGTTTGCTGTGCAGGGGAAAATAATCCTTCGCTACGATCGTCTTCACACGGCGTCGGATAAAGAAACAGCTGGAAACGGGCTCCTCGCTCTGCACCTGCACGAGCTGGAGAGCAAAGGCTCTTGGGATCAGCTGAGAATTCTGGGAGTTGTAGTTTGCATCACTACAAAATACTTTTTTTTATCCATTATCCAAGTAAAACGATATCGAAAAGATACGAGTCACAAATTGGGTTTGCTAAATAAAGGGGAAAAAAATTGTATTTTGTTATGTATTTTGTATTTATGGGACACGAGAGTCCGTTTCTCATTCGCCACCATATGATTTGTTCAATTTATTTGCTTTAAATCTGATTTTTTTTCTTCTCATTGTGGCGTTTCTCAGAGTGTTGAGGGAATTCTACAAAAAAAAAGGACTTTTCTGTGTCATTACTAGAAGTTCTTCCTCCTCCGACATGAGCACGCGGAGAACATCAAAGACGCACGGGACTAAATCCCCGAGAACTTATCTCCCGCATTAGCCGCGATTAGCATTAGCATTAGCCGAACAAAGACATCTGTGAGTCGGGCGACAGGAACGATCCGTCATGCGCTGACACCACAAAGAGCTTCATTCACACTGGAGGAACACCAACGCAAAAGCTGTCCGAGCAGCAAAGTTCAACGCTTCTCGCCGAGAAACACCAGTCACGCTCGTCCTCGTCCTCGGGCTGGAAAGGTCTCGCTCTCACGGGCCTTCGCCGTTCACACGACCAAGAATTACAACATGAAGAATTACAAAAAGAATTAGGAAGAGTTATAGTGAACTCTGGTTTATCGCTGTAGATGTGTTCCCAGCCCAACCGCCATAGATAGATAGATAGGAGACAGGTGGATGGATGGATGGATGGATGGATGGATGGATGGATGGATGGATGGATGGATAGATGGATGAAGAATAGATAGATAGATAGATAGATAGGAGACAGGTGGATGGATAGATGGATAGATGGATGGATGGATGGATAGATAGATAGAGAGAGAACAGAGAAAACATCAAAGAGAACAAAAGATAGAAATGACAATAAAAAAATTGTTCTGTGTCGTTAGTTATGGCGACGTAAGCACGCAGAGAACATAAAAAGTTCTGCGTCGATGACATTTAGAATCGGCATTTTAAACGTTACACTGGAGACCTTTGTGACAAATTCAATTTAGAAGTAAATACCGTATTTATTAGACAATAAGGTGCACTGAAAATTAAAAAAAAATTACTTTGTTGTGACTTGGGCGTGAAAAAAAATACCGTATTTACCTGAAAATAAGTACCCATTTTGTTCAATTTTAGTGGCTCAAAAATATATGCGCAAATGTTTCCTGAAAATCCGCACAGTATGGCCACCATATTTACCAACGTATATATTAACCGATATCCAAATGATGTCACAAGTTAGGTTTGTGAAATAAAGGAAAAAAATTGTATTTTTAGAAAAAATTAACGCAATAATTTTTTTTTCTGAATATGTCGAGTGGGGGGGGGTTAATACGTTTTTTTAAAATACGCGTTTTGAGCCGCGGCGCCTTATGGTCCGAAAAACACGGCTTGAGTTGTGACGTGCTTTACTGAGATCAAACATTTAATTTGACATTTTAAGAGGCAAAGAGCGTGTTTTAGTGATATCTAGTACATCCCGATTGTCGTACTCTGATTTATATTTCCTCTGAAATTTCAGCTGTATGCAGATTCACGCAAACGCACAAAAACAGAAAAGTCTGGGCTCGGTTGATCAGAAAGACGCAGTCATCGCCAAGGCAACTGTGTACAGCTTTGGTGACATCACAACTAATCTAATGCCATCCCAACGCTGTTGCCGTGGTTTCTAAAGCCTCCTTGAAGAAAAAGAAACAAGACAAGA
>MU204432.1:10766832-10783912 GCA_017309775.1 Paedocypris sp. Pulau Singkep
CACACACACACACACACACACACACGGTGTTAAACAAGAGCGAATGTGGATCCGACTCGCCGTGTGTTTGCCATTCTGAGCAGATGATTGTCGGATGGCAGAATGCCCTTTGTCTGCGGGGAGTGGAACGCACAGGCAAAACGGGAATATATTAGCATTTCTATTACCATTCCAGCCCTAAAGTCTGTTTTTTTGCACAGGTGGAGTGAAAAACAAAAGCCGCGAATCCTCGGCGAGCGTCCGTGCTCCGCTTTTCTGAGGGATTGAGTATGAAAAACGAATAAAAATACAAAATTCCAAGATGAAACTACAAATAACGTAGAAAGAGAAGTACAAAAAGTGAGTAAGATGCAAAAAAAAAAAGGACAAAAAAGTGACTCCAGTTTAAGGTGTCTAAAAGACAATTACCGTAGTTGTGCAAATATAAGCACCCCCCTAATATTTTAGCCACAAAATAATATTGAAATGTAATTACATATTTTTTTACGTTTCTGGTTAAATTACGTTCATTTATTTAAATACAAACTTTTTTTTGTGACTCGTATCACGTCAATGTAGTTTTACTTTTTTAAAAATAATAAAACTAATAATCCATTCTGGTGATTGGAACTACAACTCCCATAATGCTACAATGCTCACTGGTTCCCATGAGCCTTTGCACTAAAAGCGAAGAGTAAAGCTGACTGAGCTGGTAAATATTAGAACAGTCACGTTTTTCTCTGTGCAGCAGACAGAGAGTTTTGATTGTGTTTGACTATCAAATCTTATGGTCTCGTTTTCAGGCATTAGCCGTTAGCCGTTAGCATTTTTATCTGTAAATCACATTCATCTGAACGTACCGAACTAAAACTCTGGATTCTCCCAATAATATTCTACATACAGACGCTGTCAATGTTTTCCCAAGAGCGTAAGACAACAATTCTTAAAATAAACGGAGATGAGAAAATTATCTGCGTTGTCATGAGAAAAAAAAAGAAAAAATGATTCGTCATGAATGTGACATGAAATGGATGATGTCATCATGAGACGTCACAAATGATGTCCCAATGTTTCAAAGCAAATACATTGGAATACAATAAATGAAAAGTTATTTTAAAAACCGTAATTTAATAATACAAAACAGTACAATACTCGTAAACTCTTCAAAACATTCTGCTACTGTAATTTACAATATAATCAAATAACATTTACATCTAATTTCTTAGACGTCAAGTACTCATAGTAATATTTAAATTAGTGCTGTCAAACCATACATTTTTTAAAACTAGTTAATCGCACTTCCCTGACCAAATTAAATTGCTTTGGATGAAAGCGTCTGCCAGATGACTGTAAAGTTAAGTAAAGTGCAATTAATCGCGATTAAATGAAGCTTGTAATATTAGATATTGAGGTGTAATATGTAAATTAATGTAAACTCAAGACTAAATAAACACTTGTTTATTTTTAAAAAAATTGTTTAAAAATTATTAATTGATTAAGCACTTAAAATTAATCACGTGCGTTAATGCGTTAACTTTGACAGCACTGGTTTAAATTAAAAACCACTTAACTTTCTATTTTGATCCGTCAGTTCAAAACACGAGATGGTGGACGTTTGTGTTTCGGTGGAAGGGCGGTGACAAATGAACGTTCGGCGCATCACACACACTCACACACACACACACACACACACACACACACACACACACACACACACACACACACACACACTCACATGTCTCGTAAATGACTGATGAAGTGTTTGTGTTCTGTTGCTATGGAAACGTTGTGTCGCCGGTGATGTCACACAGGCTAAAAGCGTGTGCGCAGAACGAGACGGACGGCGAATGAGAAGCGACTGGATGACCCGCACAAACATTGACACGCCGTCTCTCCTCTGATTGGCCGGCACAGGTGAGTGGTGGACGGGTGAAATTCCGTCTGTCACCAGTCTGTCTGTCTCCTCGACCGGTCAGGCACAGGTCAAAGGTTAAATTTAGCTCCCGAAGTGGGTCAAACTCGCTCGGGTCATGAACTCTGAGCAAAAACAAACAGCTTCGCGTCAAACGCCGCACGGGTGCGTTCACATATAGCTGGTTTTAAGGCGAACCAAACCCAGTTCGTTTCGATCAGGAGTGTCAAACTCATTTTCACCGAGGGCCACATCAGCATAATGTCTTATATTGTATGGACCTTTTAAATGTCACTAAATAGGGGTGGACGGTATAAAGGGGGGACATTGCATTTTATGTTATTTAAAGTAAGAAATTAGACGCATGCTTAATCTGGATAAGCATCTACCATTAAATGTAGCCCAGGCTTTTTTTTGAGAGAGAAAGAGGAAAATGGAGAGAAACTAAACTGTGCGCTTTGAGACAGTTAAAACTGTGAAAAAAGCCTTACAAATGCTCAGAACTTGAACTTGAACTTCATTTTTTGTGAGATCAAAAGAAAAACTTTAATTTATTAGGAATAAAAACGTGTTTATTTGTAAAAAATACAAATAAAATACCCTTTTTTTATCGGAACGGTTTTTATGGGTCGAGAAGAGTTGTCGCCCTCATGCAATCGTCAATCGAAATGCTTCACTTAATTTTTAGCTTGCAATTGCGTTTGTTTTATTTCGTTTTTCGTTCGTTGTGGTTTGGATTTCTGACACTGATCTGATTCCATAGTTTTCCAAGTATTACGGGACGGATTTGCAGTACCTAAACCTCCGGGTTCGGCGCGCAGAGCAAAACAAACAAGTTTTTACTTTTTTTAATTATTGGGGAGTGGGACACAGTCTATTTAAAATTCTGATGAATTATTGCTTTCGTCTCGTCTACTGACATATTTTGGATAATTTCCCCGGAAGGACCCATTAAGTGTTTTTTTTCCGTTGCCTGTCGTCTCAGCAGAGCACAGACGGAATTATTTTAGCATAATCTTCGCAAATTACCATGCGAGGAACCTTGTGACAATTAACGTGACAATATTCATGATTGTGAATGCTGTATTAATTTAAAAGAACAATTCTTCAGAAAAAAAAGAGAAAATCGTATTTTTTTAAAACCCGCTTCAGCTCGCTTTACTTATATATATATATATATATTTATGTATATACATAAAAACATTTAAATATATATATTTTTTAAATCACACGAAAAATAATTTTTGTTTTCCATTTATTTTGTATTTATGTGTTTGAAATATATATTTTTTTTTCTTTCGAAATATAACGCTAAACTGTGCCAGAGGCCCATATGCGGCATAACTAGCCGCATGACCACGCCCCCTCCGGGTGGGGACCAATCAAACGAGACGATTGACGCAGCAGGTGTGCATCCGCGTCCCTTATCGGCCGACACCTGCTGCTTTCCAATATGGCGTCCTGCTCCTCAGAGAGCCGGCGAAACAACACTCATTCACACTTAAAGTGCCAAAGCCCCGGGGAAATTAACGCCGCCATCACACCTCGCGTCCTTCATCCACATCCGGTCTAAACCAGATTTAAGCTCATGTCGGGCACTCGCGGGCACAAGAGATTTCCCGTTATGGCGCGTCGGGTTTCCCGCCAAAAATAAAGCAGCCGTTAATCTGAGAAGACGAACCTCTTCCTGTCCTCCAGAGAAGAAGTGAGCAGTGGTGCGGTGAAGGAGCTTCTGCTCAGAGAGCGTCCTGTGTGAAGTTCCCCATCTGCTTCGCTCAGGCGCCGTAACCGGAGGAAAATTACAATAAAATAAATGGTGATTTGTTGAGTCATGAAGGGCACGATAAGATTCAAAAGTTTGCAAACTGCTGCAGTGGTGGGTGTGGCCAAATTCAAACGCCAACTAGCCAGGTGTGTTTGATCACTCAGAAGCTGCCAATCAGCATCAGTGGGAGGGTCTACGGAACAGTGGGCGTGTCGGAATGGACTGTGACGTCCAAACATACTTGAGTAAAAGTACGGGTACATGCTGTACAAGTTACTCCAATACAGGTAAAGAGTCACCACCATAAAAAAAAACTTGAGTCAAAGTAGCAAAGTATGGAATTTACTTAATTTATGCTAAAATAAAACAAAGAAAAGTGAAAAAAAAAACTCTGTATTAGAGGTTTTATTTTCTAATACAGAAATGAAATTTAACATTTCCATGTTTCAAAAAAGGTAAAACAAAATAGATAAAGTACAATAAATCAGTCTCAATCAAACATGCAAAAAATAAATAAATAAAACTCCGAGCTGACTTTTTTATGTGATTCTACTGAAGTCAGTTAAGTCATTGCCTACAAGGGACATTACATTTAGTCACATTACACCAAAACATTTAAGCTGAAATATAGTCACGTCACATTTTTGCCATGTTAGGCTTGGTAACTTTACAATACTGTACCATTGTAAAGTCAGGGAAGATCTGTACAGTTTACCTTAACATTAAATTCACATTATATTAAGATTAAACGGTAAGTGTCAATTCAAATGTAGTGGAGTGAAAAGTACAGTAATCTCAATGCAGTGGAGTAGTGAGTAAAAGTTGCTTATATTTTTGATACTCAGTACAAGGTAGCCAAAAATACTTAAGTAAAGTAACGAAGTACATTTACTCAAGTACCTTACACCACAAATGTTTTCGCTGTTTGTTCGCTATTCGCTATCTGTGTGATTCACTGGCTTCAATAAAGTTTTTTCAACAACAAAAAAGTAATCGTGGAGGAACTTTGAATGTGTTTGTAACGATTTCGTAACGTTATTGATTAACAGTTATTGCCATCACACGGCCAAAATACCGGTTTTTACGTATGGCTCGCTATATTGACATCTCACATCACTCACTTTACTTTACATTTTGCATTCGTCCGGATGTTTTGTTCCATAAATACATTTTAAAAGGGAAATTAAAGAACAATATTATCGTTAGCGCGGATTAAACTGATGACGTGACGCATCAGGAAGGTGGAGCGCGTCACGTGACCTGGAGAGGAACGTAAACACAAGCGCGGCTGATGAAGGACCTTCTTCTTTTGTCTCTCGTGCCACAAAACACTTATTTACACTGATAAACCCGCAGCTGGGCTGTTGTTTCCACTCCACTTAATGAACACTATTCACTCTCACCCTCCCTTTCTTTCTCTCTCACTGAATGTGTGATGCTGCGTGTGTGCTTTGAGTAGAATGTAGGCGCGCGCACACACACGCACACGCACACACACACACACACACACACACACACACACACACACACACACACACACACACACACACACCGGCTTCTATGGAATGAGCGCAGGGTGGCACACACGCGCACGCACGCACGCGCACGCATGCGCACACACACATCGCGGGCCAGGGGTGGGTGAAATTAACTCACTACTTTCACACACTCTTTATTCGCAGTAAATTAGCTCTAATCGGAAGGACGAGTTCGAGGCCCGTCTGGACCTTTCAGTGTTTGCGTGGGTTTCCTCAGATCAGCTTCAAAAACAACAACAACAACAACAACAACAACAACAACAACAACAACAACAGGAGAATTCGTGTCTGAAATTGCCCATTGACGTGAGTGTGAATGTGTGTCTTATCTCGTGATTGGTCGACTTTCAGGAAATTGCTGGGATTGGCTTTAGCTCCCCGTGAACCAGAAATAGAAAATCAAATCAAATCCACTCAAAATCAAATCACTATTAATTGTATTTAATTTGACATGTTGATTTTTTTCCCCCTGAAATTACTGACATAATTTCTCTTTTTAAAATAACAATGAACACATTTCAAAAATAATTATTTAAATGTCTGAGGGTTATTTTCTTTTTAAATTATTTTTCGGCTCTTGAACTGATCTTTATTCTTTATGTATTATACGATTAGAATCTTTTGAGTGAGGCCGCATTTTATACTGCTAATTGTACTATATTTTTACACAATGCCCAATACTCGTTGTTGAATATAACAATAATAAAAAGTAAAAGAGTTAATGAAAAAAGTAAAACTGCTTGGGGGAAAATGTGTGCGAATTCTCTGGGAGAAAAAACACGTTTGCACGTGCGATTGCTGCCCCCTTGCGACCACAAACGCTTACTCCAAGCAGACTGATTTTATCTTTATACCCTGTTTTATCGTTTTCTATTTCTTTATCTTTTTATTGTAATCCATCCCTTGCACATTTTCTCCCCCATCCCTAGGTTTTAAGCTGGAACGACCAAAAAACACATTTCACTACATGTTGTATCGCGTATAATTTTTATGTGACAAAAACATTTTGAATTTGAGATGCAGAGTGGCCACTCACCCAGCAGGAGGCAGTAAAGTGTCTTCCTCGAGCTCCCGAACTCCTGATAACCCGCTCGTCTTGAAAGTCCAACATTTTATCTCTTTATAAATCCTCCATTCAGCCCTTTTAATAGCTAAACATCTTGCTTCCTTGCTTCGTGTCCTGAGTCTGCATTCCACAGCTGACCACAGCACCGTCCAGTCTTGCCAAGAAAAAGAAAAAAAAAAGCAGAACAGACGCGAAATGTGGAGAGTCCGAGAAAGTTGAAACGGAGGACAAACCGAGAAAAAAGTATGTCAAATGAGGCGCTAAAAACTGAGATCAAGACGCTTTATTGTTTATAACGGTTATCATCATCTAACGGTTGCGTGAGGTTTGTCCAGTTTGGCGAGAAGCTGCTCAAATGTGGGAACGATTCTGAGCGAAACGAAGTAACAACACAACAAAAGCGTCCGACAGAAACGACACAACAAAAGAAAAAACAAAACCAACAAGAACAAAAGAAATACATTTCAATGTCACAGTCTATGAAAAAATATTCCGATGCGCTGTAATATTCTCATTTGTATATTCTTTATGAATTCTAAACAGATTTAAGCTTGAAATTGCCCCATCGGCGGCTTTAAAGCAATTGAACGCTGGCTGTAATTGAGTAATTGGCACAAATTCATTCATTTTATTTTATTTTATTTTTGGCAGGTAATTCGTATGTGTTTGGTTTGAGTAATCACCAGAAATTCATTCATTTTATTTCTTTTTTTTTTGCAGGTAATTGGTATGTGTTTGGTGTTGCGTTGTTTTACGTTCACGTGAAATTATATTGTTGAAAAACGATGAACTTTTGGCGCCCTCTGGTGGCCACGTGACTCGATGCAGCCGAGTATTAAATTCATTTTGACACCGAGAACAGCAAAAAAAAAAAACGTTTTCTAAGGGAACACATAATAAAGTTGTGTTTTCTTCATGCAACAGTCCCGTGTTCCTGTGAAAGGCTTGCAGTGCGGACGGAGTAAAAAACAAATGTGCTTTTGGATAAAATAGTTCGTCTCTCTGTGGCATCGTCAGCTGCGCTCTACACAGCACTTTCACTCTCTTTATAAAAAAAAAAAAACGACAGTTTTGTCCTTCGATGCACATCCTCATTCGCCCTGTTCGTTCAGCTCCATGTCTGAAACCAGAATGTCTTTTTCCGCTTCCTCGGAAGGGTTCGAGTTAGTGCGGCTGTACCGCGCGCTTTCAAAGGAGCCGGTGGAGCCGAAGCTCCGCCTACGGTACAGGTAAACCCCGCCCACCACCAGAGCGATCAAAACCAGCGCCGCCACCGAGACCTGAATCAAGACGTGGAGATGGTCGCCCTCGTCTGCCAAGAGAGAGAACAGCATACACAAAGATAGAGTGTTTTATAAAAATATGAGTATGAAATAATAATCAAATAAAAAAAACATTGATAATTATCCATATGATGTCGCTTTAGCTCACTTACAGTACACGATACGATCTGCCGTGGCTCCTGTTGAGAAAAGCAAGAAAAGGTTTTATTGTCGGTTTTATCGACTGAGGGGAGAATTTTTGTTTTAATGCTGGAATTTTTTTTGCCGACCACAAAAAAAACTGGAAAGATCTCAGCGTTTTAAACGACCACTGTTACTACGACATAAGGCCCTTACACAAACATGAAATTACCGAAAAAATAAACGACTTTACCGGTAAATTCTGTTCACACAAGCATTGCCATTCCGGCATTTTACCGGTTAAACACTATTCACACAGCGTTTTCAAAATACCGGTATTTTAGGTGAAATCATTAATTTTATCTATGAAGATGAAAAATGATTAAAAAAAAATAAATATATATATATAACAATAAAAAGAGCAAAATACAAAAAAAAATTGTATTTTGCTCATTTTACTTAATATTATTTTTTTTTATCAATTTTCATCTTCATAGTTGTTCCTTGTTTTTATTCATATTTTTGTCTTTATCTTTTTATCTTGTATTTTAATTCAAACAATTTTTTAATCTCTTATCTTTTTATTGTATCTCTTTCTCACATGCCCCCCCACCCCATGTTTAAATGCTACACTATTGTAAAAATTTCATTGCATGTTGCACCATGTATATCGTGTACAGTATATGACATTTAAAATTTGAATTTGAATTTTTTTAACTGCCGACGACCCCCGTTCGAACGTTCTGATTGGCTCGTTTACGTCAGTCGCGTATTCCGGCAATCTTCATTTTGTGTTCACACAGGGCAATTAACCGGGAACATTACAGCTAAATTGAATTTTGAACAAATTTACCGGCATTTGCCTGTTCACACACGACCCAATGCCGGCAATTAACCGGGAACATTACGGCTAAATTGAATTTTAAACACATTTCCCGGCCGACCCAATGGCGGTAATTTCCCGGTAAGATGATTCCAGTGGCGTACCTCGCGGGCGCTTGCAGACGAGTCCGTGCGTGCGGTTCTTGCAGGATCCGGGCCGCCAGAGGCCGCTGTTGCTCTGAAGCCAGAAGCAGCTGTTAGCCGATAGCATGCTAAGATTAGCGTCCCGCTGCTCCCAGTTACTGTACGCCACCGCCTCCCCGTCCGGCCACTCCAGAGCGCCGCCTGAGGACGCAAACACCACATGAAGGTCCTGGACGCTAAAGGCGCGGCGGGGACGGTCCTCGCCTGTGGGGTTAAAGGTCAGGCCGAGCCACGCCCCGCTGGCCTGCTGCTGGACACTTTGCATGTGTTCCCACACGAAACTGTTCTCGTCTTCGTCCAGTATCGACAGCAGCTTCGCTCCCACTGAGGAAAACAGACGGAACCATCTCAGCATCAGTGTGGGGAACGTTCCTTCAGGAGAGTCTTTGCTCACTAGTCACTTCTCACAAATAGTCACTGGGTTAGTAATTGAGTAACTAATTAGCAGGGAAAGTAACTTTTGTGTTACATTTTTTTTCAACTCGGCTGCTCTCAATATTAAATATGTGAATGAAAGGGACACTAAATATAATTTATTTAGTGTATTATACAATTATAAAACACATGTACATTAATCTACACTATTGTTATGTTACTATGGGACAATGTGAGAGACACGTAACAAATGTAATATATTATAGTCAATATTATCAATAGTATAGTGAATAATACAACTCAATCAAGGGTTTTTAGAGGCTTCTTAAGGATTGTAACTAAAATAAATGAATAAAATGTCACTCGGCTGGTAGACGACCTGTAGCAATATTTTCTTACTCACAAAAGTAAACAGTTAAACAACAACTCAATTTAGTACTTAACTCTTTCTAGTGCAAATTAAAATGAGGTGTGAACAGGGAGTCAAATAAAAGTGATGGACGTTTACTCCCAGCCAATCATCACGCCTTCAGACCCGCCCCCATCACGCCTTATGTCCCGCCCCCAAATACACACAAAAAACCAGTGCAGATGAAAAAACGGATGCAAACCGCTTCGGAGACCACAATTATATCAACGCAGCAGTTTAGTCAGTAATTATAAAAGTAAAGAGTAAAAAAAAAATGAGTAAAAAGTAATTATGCTAGATTACTCTGCCAAGTAGTACTGCCAAAAAATATCATTATCGCGATAATAGGACGCGCAATACCCATATCGCAAACAGTTAAAAATATCGCAAAGTGGTTTATTTGCAATAAACAAACATGGCTGGATATGTTTAAAAAATATCCGACATAAAACTCTTTAGTGTTATTTTTTATTTAAAATAAAAAACGACAAGGCATGAACATATTTCGTTTAAAAGATGCTCATTTTAAGACTCAGTCTTGGTGACTGTACGGTTATGAGGCCTGAACACTTAACTTTTTGCATTATTTATTAGTATTTAAAAGCAGGAAAGGCAAGGACACGTTTAGTTTAAAAGATGCTCATGTTGCTCTTGATGATTGTACGTTTATACTGTATGTGAATAAAATGTAATGTTTGAGAGCGATGCGTTTCATCTTTGCAAGTCTATTGGTAATAATCATAAATCAATATATCTGAGGTTTTTAGTCTTAATGTTTGCCTCCTACTAGACAGTTTTTAGCCCAAATTAAGCTAAACTTGACTAAAAACACGCTGCCTGTTTATTTTAGTATCATTTTAGTCATCAGTAGTTTTACTTTTCACATGTTTATTTTTAATATGGAAATATGCCATATCGCAAGCAATATCGTTATGGCGATATTCAACAGATATGATCCACCTTTGCTGCAGGAGCGCGTGGCCTGGTTCTTCTGCTGCAGCTCGTGCAGGACAAACGAGTAGCAGTGGTTTCTGAACGGAACCCAGGACCAGTTTCCCACAGGGTGAGGACAGAAGCCCGGGTAGATCCACCTGTGCTCCACCTGCTTCTCTGGAGAGACAGACAGAAAGTTATAGTATAGGCGGAGTAGTCTACACGTACTTTAGGTCAGTTGTGGCCTGATGATAAAAGGGTTGCAGGTTCGGTCTGTGCTCTTGAAGCAGTGGCGTAAAGTACTTGAGTACATTTTTACTTAAGTATTTATTGGCTACTTTGTACTTGTGCTGAGTATCAAACACATTAGCAACGCTTCCTCTCTACTTGACTACATTTGTGAATTAGCGTCCGTATCTTTACTCCACTACATTTGAACGTACTGTTACATTGTGATTGTGCGCGATAAGTCGGCGTCTTTTTCTACCGCGGCTAATTTCTCGGGCGGACGAGGTGATGTCGCCATCTGCAGGACGCTGAAGCTACTGGATTCACTGACTTTTTGTTCTTTATCGATTTTGTTCTGCCATTTTGAAACATTGAGGTGTTAAAATTCACTTCTATATTAGTAAAAAAACGAACATAAATAAATTAGTTCCTTGATTTTTGGGCCTAAATTGAGTAAAATACTCAAGTTCCTTTAAAAAAATTGGATACTACACTACTTTTACTCAAGTCTTCTTGGAATTGTGACTTTTAACTTGTAATGCAGTAAGTTCTGTAGTAAGGTATCTGTACTTTTACTCAAGTTTTACAGTACTCTTCGCACCTCCGCAAATCAGTACTTGAGTAAACTTTAGGAATTTTTGTACATTTTGTAAATATTGTACATGTTTTTTTACTTGGTAGTATTTTTGGCTACTTTGTACTTGTACTGAGTATCACAAATACAAGCAAATTTTAAATTCACACAGTCCCAATAAATTCAAGCAATCAATAAAGTACAAGTACTAATATGTCTAAAGAATTTTTTTCAGTTTCTTTAGGGGTTCGTTGTACTTTTTTTTCCCCAATTGTAGAATCAATTGTATTATACTTACAAACTGTACAAAAGTTCCTAAAAGTGTACTCGAGTACTTTACACAACTTGAACTTCTGTGATCTGATAATTGAACGATACGCTTTGATGAATCTAAAAGTGTCACTGTATTTGTGCAGTGTGTGTATTTGCTGTTCCTCACCTGTGTTAATCTGACAGATTGCTGCGTTTAGTTTTGTATTACAGTTAGCCACGGTCCATGGGCCCTCGGCGGTCACGTGACCACACCCGTACATGTAATTGGGCTCTCCGTGCAGCCAGTTGCTATACGTGATCTCTTCCTCACCCAACCAGGAGAAGCTCCGCCTCTACAATCAAAACAAGCCGTTAGCAGGATACGATCGGAGGGGTAAGGTACTTGAGTAAATGTACTTAAGTATGTTTTTTGGCTACTTCGTACTTGTACTGAGTATCAAAAGTATAAGCAACTTTTACTCTCTACTCCACTGCATTTCTGGTTGAGTAACTGTACTTTTCACTCCACTACATTTGAATTGACACGTTACTCGTTACATTTTGCAGCGTGAATAAATGTAATGTCTACTGAACGCAATGACTTAAAAGACTTCAGTAAAATCACATCATCGCCTCGGAATTTATTTATTTATTTATTTTTTGCACGTTTGATCGAGACCGACATCTTGTTCTTTATCTATTTTGTTTTAACATTTTTCAAACATGGAAATGTTAAATTTAATTTCTGTGTTAGAAAATAAAACATCATGAATAGATTTTTGTTTCACTTGTGATACACTTTGTTTATTGTCAGATTACGGGGCCTTAAATTAAAATTTTGTTTCAAAAAACTTGACAAATTCAAACATACACTTGTAATACATCATTTGATCACCAGGTGGCAGCAAATATCTGTTCCATTGCTTTTCCACAGCAGTGACCACTAGAGGAGCCGCTCCAAATTTACAAAAATTGATTTTTTCAGATTTTTGTAAAAAACTAGTTTTTGAGGTTAGTTTGAATCGGAAAAAACTGTTTTGAGCTTACCGTCTAGAAACCAGCAGTCAAGTTGTCAAGTTGTTTTAAAATTTGATACTTTGCTACTTTGACTCAAGTCTTTTTTACAGTGGTGACTTTTTACTTGTATCGGAGTGACTTGTACAGCACGTATCTGTACTTTTACTCAAGTACGCTTGTCGGGTACTCTTTACACCTCTGCTGACGAGACACCAACCCCGTCGTTGTGAAGGCCGATCCAGGCGGGTGTGTGGAGCGAGTGGAGGAGGAGGACGAGGAAGGCCTGATGACGAGGGTCCCGCACCGCCGCCAGCGTCCCGTTGAGTGACGCACACACCTCCAGAGCCGCGTGCCAGTCCAGACGCTTCTGCACCACCCGGTACCGCGCGCCCTCAAACTCCAGCGGCCCGTCCAGCCTCGGGGGGAGGGGCTCCGCGTCCGGCGGCAGGGCGGGGTCTGGAGACCAAAAGGCGGGAAAACGGTTTGGGAAGGAACACAGCTGCTAGCCGTAAACTAGGGCTTCTTTTACCGTATTATTTATCTGTGTTTATCACAATACACCAGATTTTAATTTTCTAAAAAAGGGGCTTCTCGCTTTAATATGGTTCAGTGGTGAAAAATTAACTCACACAATAAAAGTATTTTAGACTTTTGAAAAAATAAATAAAATATTATATATATAATACATAATAAACATATATATATAACATTTTATTTGATTGGTTTTTTTTTTTCAAAAGTCTAAAATATGACTTTTTTCATCTTTAATATCAAAATGTTTATATAAGTGAAGCTTTGATATGTGCAAAATTAACTCTTGTGATACAATAAAAGTACATCTGTAAAAATGTGTACTAAAAATGAGTCTTGGACTCTTTTTAAATAAAGTTTAATATAAAATAATATAAATATAATTTAATATAAAATAATTTGGAATCATGTTCTAAATATGGACTCTTCTGTTAGAAAATCCAGCTTAAACAATATCTCTTGATAAGAAGAATAATGGATGAGTTTCACAAAGATACAAAGCTTTGAGATGCTTAAAATGTGAGCTTAGAGTCTCCAGACTTTTATTATGTTGTAAGATAATAATAATAATAATAATAATAATAATAATAGATTCAATTGAATAATACATTCAATAATACATTAATTCAAGATAAGATAAGATTTATTTGCAATTTCGAGTGACGGCGTTAAAGAGTGGTTTTATTTACCTTTATTTACTTAGTTTATTTATTATTATTTATTTACCTTTATTCTTCATGCAGATGACGCCGTGCTTCTCCCAGTCACAGCTGCGTGATGCCCACATGCCCACAGCTCGGCGAGGGCTGCCGTTCAGAAGCACCACACACACGCCCTGCACACATCCAGATGTTGGCCGGCGTCGACACACAAGCCACGCCCCCGCCAATCAACTACCTGGCTTTTCATTCGCCGAGGTTCCGCAGGGGCCCAGTTAGTGTAGCCCAGTAGGCCAGGCTCCGCCCACATGAAGGCGGCCTGAGACTCGGACCGGAGCCCCAGCCACACGTCGAAGCTGCTGTTGGGCAGCAGGGTCACCAGGAACGCTGCGGAGAAGTAGAAGAAAAAGAAAAATTCATAAAACTACCGTATTTACGCAAATATAAGCACCCCGAATTTTTGACGTTCATAAACATGGGCGGTGCTTATAATCGGCGATTTCAAATGTGCGTGGAAATATAAGCACCCCTTTTTTCCGTATTTCAAGTCAGGAACGATCACAATTAAACGGAAACGGAAGAGCGTCTTCATGCAGCGGCGCGTGTGCGTCCATATAATTTTAAACAAGGGAGGCAGACGTGCTACAGTTTAAGCTTTTATTAGCTCAATAACTGAAATAAAGAAACATTAGACGCGCCGCAACACTTAACAGAGACAAAATAACACTGGAAGAAGTAAGATTACACTAAATACAGTACGATCATTTATAATACAACAAACCACGAGCGGTTAGCTTAGCTTAGTGCAACCGGCTACAAACGAGTCCAATGTGTCATCGCAGAAAGAGTCGAAACAGTGTAAAATGAAGAACACGAGCAAGAAGTAAAGAAAATCCAAGGAACAGACACAATCAAAACGCTGTGTCGCTGCACAGGGGTTAATAATCCTTCCTCTTCACATGGTGTCAGATAAACAGAGAGCTGGAAACAGGCATGAGCTTGAAACTGTTGCTCTGAGCATGTGCGGAGTCTGACTGGAGAGCAAAGGATCTTGGGAAATGAAGTCCTGACCACTAGAATTGACTTTTTGTTATCTATCATTTAAGTAAAACGAAGTCACAAGCTAGGTTTGTTAAATAATTCAAAAAATCGTATTTTTTTTAGAGAATATTAACATAATTTAACCAGAATTTTAAAATAATTTTATTCAATAATGAAAATTTTTTTTTTTCTTTATTTAGAGACTGAAAAATCAGGGGGGTGCTTTTAGTTGTGTAACTACGGTATGTGATTTCCAAATAAAAAAAGTTTTCATAACTGCAAATGGAAAAGTGCAGAAAGTCCAGTCGGTAAGAATGAGAGATGAATGTCCAGTGTGTTTCTCACCCTGCACCTGACGGTTCGGCACCGACACTATCGCGGCTCCGTGTGTCCGACACGTCTTCACCGACGATTCCCATGTGCCGCGGGTCCACGGCTCCTCGCCAAAAACCCTGTAGCACTGTGGGAAAACACCAGGACCACGTGACCGCAACAGAAGAAGAGCAGAGCATCAGTGACAAGTCGACGTGACTGATGTCGTCATGAATGATGTCATAGTGACTGATGTCATCATGATTAATGTCGTCCTAACTGATATCGTTGCGACTAGAGTCATCGTGACTGGTGTTGTTGTGACTGATGTCATCATGACTGGTATTTTTGTGTCTGATGATGTCATCATGTTTAATGTCGCCCTGACTAATATCGTTGCGACTAGAGTCATCGTGACTGATGTTGTTGTGACTGATGTCATGTCTGATGTCGTCATGATTAATGTCGCCCTGACTGATATTGTTGCGACTAATGTCTTGGTGCCTGATGTCAACATGACTGATGTCATCGTGACTGATGTCATCATGACTGATGTCAATCATAACTTGATGTCATCATTCACGATAAATTAAGCTCCGTTTAAAGGTCGAATGCGAAAAGTAGGTGGCAGGTATTTGAATATATCCTAGACCAGGGGTGTGCAAACTTTTTGATTGGCGGGCCACTTTGGGTTCTAACATTTGACAAAGGGGCCGGGCCTAAAAATCTATGTTAAAAATATACTACTACTAGTTATTCTACGTACATTTTGTGTTTATCGATCCGCTTTTTAAAATGTGTTACATAAATAAATAAAATAAACCCTTCATAACAGATTAACCAAATTTACATAAAAAAAAAATCTGACTTTTCTCTCTCTCTCTCTCTTACTGTCACTGTCTCTCTCTCTCTCTCTCTGTCTCTCTCTCTCTCTTTCTCTCTCTCACTGTCTCTCTCTCTCTCTCTCTCTCTCTCTCTCTCTCTCTCTCTCAAAAGATAGACCGCAGGCCATTCAATTTAAATGTTTTTTTCAAATAAATCCCTGGTTTGTCTACTTTTAATAAATAAATGTCTACTTTTAACAGATATACAGTATTATAAAATGACAGCAGCTTCTCCAGGTTTCCCCTTGCGTTTTAATTTCGTACTTTATATAAATCAAGAATACCCCCCACACACACACAATACCGTGATATAATACTGATACCGTCTGTACACTAGAAAACACCGTGATATGAGTTTGAACTCAATCGCCCCGCCCCTACCGGCCGGATTAAAACATTTAACGGGCCACATGTTGCCCACCACTGTCCTAGACCTTAATCCATCAGACCCGAGGGTGTGGAGGCTTCACCTTGTGGAGGAAAGCGCTCCAGCCGGGCGGGCATCCGGCGGGTGTGAGGGGCGGAGGAGGAGAGGGAGGAAGGGGCGCGGTCACGTTCACCCGCTTGCACACGTACGGCAGGTCCGTGTGGCACCTCTGGTCGGACCACTCACCTGAGGAACATCTGGCTCAGTCACTCGCTCTAGAACATCTACTGCTCAAGCGCTTCTCCAGAACCTTTCGCGGCCGAGATCTGGACACATTTCAGCTCTCTGTTGACTAGCCAGGGCTGCCCGTCCTCCCAGGACACGTAGTTGAGCACCGAGTGGTCGGACCACCTCAGCCGGCCGTCGTCTTTAAACGTGTGCAGTCCCACCCACCACAGGTCGACGCCTTTGCGGGACATCTGCGACGGAAACGACAGATCTTAGTAAGACATGGCGCGTGATATTGTTGCTCGTTGGATTATGATCACGGCTGTGACATTTTTAGCGATTCAAATTTGGTCAGGGAAGTTAATATGATTGATTAGTTTGAAAAAAAAATAATAAGAAAATTGCACCTCACTGACCAAATAAATCGCAATTCATCTCAATTAAATGACTGAAGCTTGTACTATTGGATATTGAGGTGTAATATGTCAATTAATGTAAACGTAACACTAAATAAACACTGGTCTAAATACTGTAATATAATTCAGCATCATTTTTGTTCAATTTGCAATATTTTCTTTGTT
>MU204432.1:10799472-10820051 GCA_017309775.1 Paedocypris sp. Pulau Singkep
AGAGAGAGAGAGAGAGAGAGAGAGAGAGAGAGAGAGAGAGAGAGAGAGAGAGAGAGAGAGAGAAACTTCAGGTAATATTTTACGTAAACGGTTGATATTTCGCTAAATGTAAAAAAAAACATGTCAAACTCAAATTAGACCAGAAACGGAGAGGAATAAAAGACTTTGGGGATTAGATGCACAATTATAATCTAAATTAGATGTAGACTCGAGAATCCGTTTGGTTGATCAGCTGATCTTTTACGGTCTCCGGGTCGTGACGTGACGTGACGTGACGTGTGAAGCGTCTCGACAGAAGCGCAATAAAAAATAAAAAAATAAATAAAAATAAAAATAAAGACGCAGAAACTTCCGTCGCTCAGTTACGTAACGGTATTTTTCCCCGGGCACATCTGCTCGAGACGTGTTCACGGGTCAGAGCCAAACCACGTGACCCAGCAGCCAATCCCGATCAGGTAAGATGGAAGTTTTCGTTCTTATATTTTTAACCCTCCCGTTATGTTCCGGTCAAATTGACTTGTGTCAAAAGTTAAAAAAATGAAGAAAAAACAAAAACAAAAACCAAAGTATTATTCCACTTTGAAACTTGTCCTGTCTTGGTGTAATCAACATAAACAAAGAATGATTCAACGCCCGCAACGTGTTTGTGTTAAAAATATAACGTTCGGGTCAATTTATTCTTTCACTTATTTATAAACAAGTAGCGTGGTGTTAAAAAAAACGTAAACGGAATCATTATATTTTAGATGATGAAAACACCAAATAAGACAAGCAGCAGACGTGTCAAAGTGAAAAAAAGACTTGAGCGTTTAAAAAATGTTTTTAAATCCTTGAAAACGCGTCAATTCGACCCGAACATAATAAAGAGGGTTAGATAACTCGCCCTCCTTTTGTCCAGGTTTGAGTTATTGTATCGTTTGATGTTTTCGCGGAGTTTTACCGCGTCATTATAAAACGACAATCGCCCATTGATAAAGTGGAGACAGACGCCCCTAGCGGTGGCGCGGGGCACAGCAGCCGCTTAAACCCCGGGATGAAAGTTCCACGGCCCCACGCGCGTCTCCAATCGGAGCGGCGACGACTCATTCCTCCAAAACCCGATCCGTATCTGCCAAACCCGGTTCGAACCCCGAATCAACCGGTCCCACGCCGCGGCGCTTCCCCTCCCCCTCTCCCCCACATCTGGTTCCACTCAGAAGTTTGGACTTCCGTGGCATTCCTTCCCTTCCCATCAGCGCAGGCCGGGGTAAAGCCTCACACCTCGAGCTCCTACCTGAGCGCGCGCTCCTCCACACGAGGCTCGGCAGCAGGAATAAATATAAAGTGCGTCTGCAGGCGCTGATCCGGCCGTCCATGAGAGACTGAGAGATGCGCGAGCGAGCGGCGGGAGACGCGAGGAGGAGATAACGGTCCGGCGCGGCCGTGCGTGCGCGCGCACCCTGGAGAGTCCGGGAGCGAATGAGCGGGACGCGTCCCAGGAAAGTGAAGGGAAGGAAGGAAGGCGGAGAAAGAGTCTGACCGAACACCCGACACCCGGGATGAGTGGCCAGCGCTGAACCCATCAGCCTTTCCCCCCTTTTTCTCTCCTTCCACCAGCGAAAGAATTCCAAGCAGCTAAAGTCGAAATAAACGCAACGCATTTTCGTGCGGAACTAGCACTAGCAGAAACGTCCAGCTTTAATTTGAAAAACAAAATACGTGCGTACTTTAGCGATACTTTTTTTTCCCTCTTCATTTCACAGTCCAAAATCTATAGTGCGATAAATCATCTTTTCCAGACAACAGATTATAATCCATCTGGGGATTAAATTATTAAAATACTTTATATGTCATTTATTCACTGCTTCTATAAACAGTACTTTAATATTTAAATTGTTTGCTAATTGAATATCATATTTAACGGTTAATACGCGCTACTGCTGAGACCAAACGTGGGCATTTTTAGGGGCGGGGCCTGATTGGGAACTTTTTATTTCGGGGATATTTTTAATAATCTAACCTAAACATTGACTACATTAGGTTTTTATTCTACACGTTCAATCCTAGACGACCCTACATGACCCAGAGACCCGGATCACTAGAAAATGGATCAGAAATGCGTGAAATTGAACCGGAACTTTCTGAAAGATGAAAATTCAAGCACTTTTAAGGTCAATGTTCAAGTTTTTCCAGCACAGTTGTGGTAACATTTATATTAAACGAGGCCGTCAAATTTAGCGCGTTAACGCATGTGATTAATTCTTAATAGCGATGTTTATTTCTAACGCACGTTATCGCAGTTACACTTTTCTCCGCTGTGCTGTACCGACAGCGCTCAGAGACGACTTGTTTCTACACAATTACAATTTAAAGCATTTTTTTAAAGCATTTGAAATTCAAACGGTTTCAAGGCCTTGAAAACACATTATTGAAATGCAAGCGTTTTCAAGGGACTGAAGAACCTGTAGGAACCCTGACTAATAGATTATCAGTCTGGATGACTGGACCGAGATTAGATTTCAGATTTCAGTAACGGGAGGATGATTCTAGAACGATGACTTACACACACAGACGCCGCACGACATCCAAAGTCTTCTAATGGAGTTTGGGCATCAAGTCCAGCAGCTGTGAACATCTGTACAAACATCTGGCTCTGAAAGATGAACTGAACCAGTTAGTTAGAGACAGAAGGACCAGTAAAAGACAGAAAGACAAGAAAATCTGTCCATCTCACACCCTCACAAAAGATAAACACACAGATAGAAAGTCTTAAAGAGAAAGACAGATGGTAAGAGACAGAGTTTGTCTGTCTGTCTGTTAGTTAGAGAGAGAGAGGACAGCGAGACAGTTGAAATGACAGAAAAACATCTAGACAGAAGGATTGAAAGTGAGTGAGACAGTTAAAGACAGAAAGAACAAGACAGATCGTGAGATAAAGAGAGTCTATCTGTCTGTCAGTCAGAGAGAGGACAGATAGACAAAAGTACAATAAGAGTCAGACAGACAGTTAAAATGACAAAAAACAAATAGACCGAAGGATAGACAGTGATAGTGAGACAGTTAGTTAGAGACAGAAAGTACAATACAGTAAAAGACAGAGTTAAAATGACAGAAAAACACAGACAGAAGGATAGAAAGTGATAGTGAGACAGAAAGAACAATATAGACAGTGAAATACAGTGAGACAGACCGTAAAGACAGAAAGACAACGTCTATCATACTGTCTGTCAGAAAGAGGACAGATATAGAAGGACAGTGAGACAGACAGTTAAAATGACAAAAAAACAGATACAGACAGAAGGATAGAAAGTGAGTGAGACAGTTAAAGACAGAAAGAACAAGACAGATCGTAAGATAAAGTGTCTTTCTGCCTGTCTGTCAGTTAGAGAGAGGACAGATATAGACAATAATAGTCAGACAGAGTGAAAATGACAGAAAAACAGATAGACAGAAAGATAGACAGTGATAGTGAGACAGTTAGTTAGAGACAGAACGAACAATAAAGACAGTGAAATACAGTAAAGACAGAGAGATACCGTCTATCAGAAATATAGACGGACGGACAGTAGTTAAAATGACAGAAAAACAAATATAGACGGAAGGATAGTATACAGACACAAAGAGAGAAAGACAGACAGAAAAATAAAGAGAATGTGAAAAAGAAAGAGAAAAAAATAGACAGAAAGAGAGAGTCAGAGAGACAGACAGCGAGAAAGAGAGACAGAAAGAGAAATAAAGTGAGTGAGACTGTTAGTTAGAGACAAAAAAAAAAAAAAAACAATAAGACTGGGACAGACGTAGAGAGCAACAGACATGGACAGAAGAACAGAAAGTGAGACAGACAGACGAGAAGCTCAAAGAAACACCACAGACCATCCAGAACAATCCACACACAACACACAGTTTATAACCAATAGTATTTAATGATCACTCCCAGTTCTGCCCTGTACCCCAGGAACTGGCCCCGCCCCCTCAGGAGAGTTCACGCCCACAAACCGTAGAACAGGATCAGGCAACAAGCCACTTCACCGGAATAAAACATCGGAGCAGCGCACGTGTGTGTGTGTGTGTGTGTGTCAAAACTAATGAAAGAATTTCAGATCGTATTTTATCCAATCACACAACAGAACATACTTAGGGGGGCCATTGGTTAGTCGCTAAATCTAAAAAAAAAAAAAAGTAAAACATCCTAAAATTCAATTCCAGTATTTTAGAAAAAAAAAAAGCGGGCGTAAAACAAAACAAGTCAAGTCAAACAGCGCCACCGTCTGGCAGAGCTGCGCTTTGGTCATAGTAGAGGAAACGAATCACTGGGACACATAAAAACACCATTAGATGTAAAAAATAAAAACAAAACAAAAAAAATAATAACAAAATAAAAACGGATCGGACCGGTCCGCCTCTTAAAATCCCAACCTCCATCAAGTAAAAGCAGAAGATGGACAGGCCGTGGTCTGATGATGACGGTATTGCTTCCACACGAGGGGAAAGAGCAGAAGAGCGGACGGGAGGAGAGTCAGTAGAACCCTACAGTTCCTATGTACAATTAAACGCAGGCTCGTGGAACACGGAGCTGCGCGTGTGTGTGTGTGTGTGTGTGTGGACACTTCTGGCGCAGCGACAGTTCTCGCGCCTGGATCCCCTTGGCCCCGCCCCCTGGCCTCAGTTGGAGGCGCTGCTGTTGGAGGAGCTGGAGGTGGAGGGGGCGGCCGAGCTGGAGGTGCTGGTGCCCGACAGGGACTTGCGTATGTGGGGCAGGAGGTAGGAGTCGCTGGCCAGCTGGTGCACGTCTATACGGTCCTCCTTACGGTACACCAGACAGCGCCGGATGAAGGCCTGAGGGAACGACACCGGTCAGTCACTCACTCACTCACTGACTGACTGAGAGAGAGAGAGAGAGAACGGGAAAGAAATGGGGGGAAAAAGACAAACAGACAGACAGAGAGAGAGAGAGAAAGTAAAAGAGAAACCAAAGACAGACAGAGAGTGAAAGCGAGAAAGAGAGAGATGGAAATCAAGAGAGTAAGAAAGCTAGAAAGAAAGGGGGGAGAAAGAAAGTGAAAAAGAAAAAAAACGACAGAAAGAAAGAGACGAAGAAAGAAAAAGGAATACAAGAAAGAGAGAAAGAAAAAGAGAAAAAAGACAGACAGAGAAAGAGAGAGAGAAATAAATAAAAAAAAGCGAAAAAGAAAAAGGGAAAAAGACAAACAGACAGAGACAGAAAGTAAAAGAGAAACAAAAGACAGACAGAGAGAGAAACAGACAGAAAGTGAGAAAAATAGAAACAAAGAAAGAGAGTAATAAACATAGAAAGAAAGGGAGAAGACAGAAAATCAGACAGAGCGAAAGAGAGAGAGAGAAAGAAAGAAAGAAAGTGAAAAAGAACAAAAACGACAGACAAAAAGAAAGTGAGAAAGAGAGACAGAGAAAGAAATAAAAAAAGGAATACAAAGAAAGAGAAAAAAAGAGAAAAAAGACAGACAGAAAGAGAGAGAGAGAGAGAGAGAGAGAGAGAGAGAGAGAGAAAATAAAAGAGAAACAAAAGACAGAAAAACAGACAGAACGTGAGAAAGAGAGAGAGAGAAATAGAAATAAAGAGAGTAAGAACGCTAGAAAGAAAGGGTGGGGGAAGACATAAAATCAGACAGAGCGAGAAAGAAAGAGAAAAAGAAAAAAAACGACAGACAGAAAGAGAGTGAGAAAGAAAGAGACAGAGAAAGAAATAAGAGTAAAAAGAAAGAAAGCGAGAAAGAAGAGAAAAAAAGACAGACAGAGAGCGAGAAAGACAGAAAAAGAAAGAAAGATAAATAAAGAGAAAGTGAGAAAGAGTGAAAAAAAGACAGACAGAATGAGAGACAAAGACAGACAGACAGAAAGAGAGACAGAGAAAGAAACAAATAGAAATAAAAAGAAAAAGAAAGCGAGAAAGAAAGAGAAAAAAAAGACAAGGAGAGAAAGACAGGCAGACAGAAAGAGACGGAGACAGACAGAGAAATCAAAAGAAGGAAGGGCTTTGAAATAAAGAGGAAAAATTCGTCCTCTGATCCGCATTTGACGCGCAGTCAACTAACTAGTGGTGGTGTGAGGAGGCGGAGACTTAGACAGAGGGAGGCGGTACCTTGGCCTCGGGCGACACCCCTGGCTTGGGGGGGAACTGCACCTCGGTGGCCTTGAGGATGGTGTTCTCCTGCAGGATGTCCTGCTGAGACTGATTGTGACCGAACGGCTGCGCAGAGCAGAAAGATCCAGGAGTGTGTGTCAGACCAGTGTGTGTGTGTGCGGGTACTTGAGTAAATGTACTTCGTTACTTTACTTAAGTATGTTTACGGCTACTTCGTACTTGAGTATCAGAATAATAAGCAACTTTTACTCTCTACTCCACTGCATTTGTGATTGAGTAGCTGTACTTATCACTCCACTACATTTGAACGGACACTTATTGTTACTCGTTACATTGTGATTGTGCGCAATTTATATATAATTTACTAATCAGAATTTTATTTTACGTCTACTTTTCGTTGCACATTTAAGTGATCGAGACTTGTGTTGAGACTTTGTTCTTTTTAATCTACCTACCATTTTTTAAACATTGAGGTTAAATTCTGTTCATGTATTAGAAAACAATAGTTTTTCCACATTTCTTTTTTTATTTTTGCCTATATTGAGTACGAATAAAATACTTCTGAATACTCGAGTCAAAGTAGCAAAGTATCCACTTTTACAAGAACTCAAGTGTTTTTGAAATTGGTGACTTGTTACTTGTAATGGAGCATTTTTTTTACACTAAGTATCTGTACTTGTACTCAAGTACGGCCGTCTGGTACTCTTTACACCCCTGTGTGTGTGTGTGTGTGTGTGTGTGCGTCACCTTCTTCCCGTAGAGGCACTGGTAGAAGATCACACCCACGGACCACACGTCCACCTTGTTGGAGATCTTGGGCGGCTCCTTGCCCACCACAAAGCATTCTGGGGGCAGATACCTGCCACACGCGGAGAGGAGATGCGTTTGGAGTTACTGTGCTCGTTTTATTGCATTAGTTTCTTCATCGTCATGGAGAAAAATATGAATAAAATCCAAAACGTGAAATAGTTGAGCCTTTTAGCTAAAACATTCTATTATAAATAAAGTTATTTATTTTAATAACTAACTGGGGGGGGGGGGGCTGTGGGCGGGGCTGTGGGCGGGGCTCTCGGCGCTTGAGATTAACTTATTATAATCAACTTAGAACCTTGTTAATATTTATAACTTAATTAACATTATAGACAACTTATTTAACTCATAATCGTATATGTTAGGGTGGGCGATATGAGCAAAAATTCACATCACGGTATTTTCAGAGTACATTGTACAGACGATATCGCTATTTTATCGCGGTATTAGGGAGGGCATTACATTTTAGTAGATCCTATTAACAACTTTATTATTAATTGGCAAAATTTGAGAGAGAGAGAGAGAGAGAGAGAGAGAGAGAGCGAGAGTAATCCATTAATTCAGTCTGTTACACTGCTTTCTGTGTTCCATTAGTAATGTCTGTGCCGTCATTGATAGCTGTAAATTACAACTTGTAACGAAACTAATGTGTTATACTGTATTAAAGTGTTTATATACGCATGTAAAAATCTAATTCATGAATTATCACGGTATCCACAATATTGCATAATCCTTATCGCGGCACATCTCGATACCGCTATTCCCGTTAATACCGCTATACCGCGCAGCGCTGGTGAGAAGGTTCCTCACCAGTAGGTTCCGGCTCCCTGAGACGTCAGCTCCATGCCGTCCACCCCGTAGTTGTCGTCGTCCATGATCTTCGAAAGGCCGAAGTCTGTGATCTTGATCTCTCCGCAGGCCGTGCCGTTCACCAGCAGGATGTTTCCTGCTCAGCCACACAAACAGATAGTGGATCCATTTTAAACAATACATTAAAAGTGATTTAGGGAGTGTGTGTTCAAAAAAAAAAAAAAAAGTTCAATAAATCGTTTAGAGGATCTGTGTGCATTTCCTTCCATTTTTTTAAACCTTGATTTTAAAAGTAAAATAATACAAAAAGAACAAGCCTCAGCGCTGAGCATGTAGACAATGATAACGTTTTTGCATTACAATTGTGTGCGAGTCAATTTTTTATTACTGTATAAAATATTATAAAGAAATATATATATATATATTAAAGGAAATATTTAAATATATATTTTCACAATACGTATACATTTTTCAGAATGTATTATGACAGACATATTCAAAATACACTTTGTGTGTAAATATATTAAAAGGGAGTAATGCATTTAACATTTAAAAATGTTAAAAACATATGAAATAATTGGGAACATATTTAAAAGCCCTTTTGTATATCAATGCATTTTTCGCTGCGTCAGGTTTAAGTTTCAGCTTGTGTTTTAATGGGGTGTTGTAATGTTTTAAGCCATCATCTAGTGTGATTTGACATTTGACGTTTTAATTAAGTGTATAAAACTGTCATTGTTGACATTGTGTGGGCTGCGCGGTATAGCGGTATTAACGTGAATAGCGGTATTGGAAGCCTCTCTCTCTCTCTCTCTTATTATTTTGCTCTCTCTCTCTTTTTATTGTTCTCTCTCTCTCTCTCTTTTTATTGTGTTCTCTCTCTCTCTTTTTATTGTGTTCTCTCTCTCTCTTTTTATTGTGTTCTCTCTCTCTCTCTCTTTTTATTGTTCTCTCTCTCTCTCTTTTTATTGTTCTCTCTCTTATTTTATTGTTCTCTCTCTTATTTTATTGTTCTCTCTCTCTCTCTCTCTTTATTGTTCTCTCTCTCTCTCTCTCTTTTTATTGTTCTCTCTCTCTCTCTTTTTATTGTTCTCTCTCTCTCTCTTTTTATTGTTCTCTCTCTCTCTCTTTTTATTGTTCTCTCTCTCTCTCTTTTTATTGTTCTCTCTCTCTCTCTTTTTATTGTTCTCTCTCTCTCTTTCTCTCTCTCTTCCTCTCTCTCTTTCTCTCTCTCTTTCTCTCTCTCTTTCTCTCTCTCTTTCTCTCTCTCTTTCTCTCTCTCTCTCAAACAAATTTGCTAAATATGTTAATAGGATCTACCAAATTGTAACGCCCCCCCAATAACGCGATAAAATACCGCTACCGTCTGTACAGTAGAAAACACCGCGCTGTGAATTTCTGCTCCCCTCGCGCAGCTCTAACATGGAGTGTGTTCCAGAGGCTCGTGAAGGGCACGCACCAGGCTTGAGGTCGTAATGGATGATGGGCGGCCGGATCTCGTTCAGGTACTTGAGCGCGTTGACCACCTGCATGATGATGGAGCGCGCTTCCTTCTCCGACATCAACTTGTGCTGCTTCAGGTAGAAGTCCAGATCGTTGCCCTCGCAGTACTCCAGAACCGTGCAGAACCTGACCACACACACACACACACACAGCAGCTCCAGAGACGCTCGCTCCTCCACCTCAACGCCAGCACTACTCACGAGTCCGTGTCCAGCGAGAAGTAGTCGTACAGCTTGACTATCCTGGGATGGTCCAGCTCCTTGTGGATGCGGTATTCCCGACACGCGTGCCTGGAGAGATGATGATGAGGAGGAGGAGGAAGGAAAGCGCAGCAGGCGTCGACTCACTTGTGATAGTTCTCCTTTTTCTCGTCCCTCCAGTTCTTGTTGAGCTGGTGTATTTTCACCGCCACGTAACGCTGCTCCGTCAGGTCAAACGCCTACGAGCGAGACAATATTATACAAATATGAATAATAACAACAACATCAACAACATTCACAAATATTCCGGTTCAATAGTTGAAGTTTTTTTTAATATAGCGTTTTCCTTTTTTTTTTTGTTCATTTTTCGTTTACATATCTTTACTATTATGTTTATTGCATTGCATGCTGGTTTCTATTTGATTTGTTATTTTAATTGCTGATGGACTCGGAGAGACACCGAAAACTAATTTCGTTGTACAATATACAATGACAATAAAAGTCTTTGAAAGTCGTTAAAAGTCGTAAAATAGTCTTTAAAGAAGAAAAATGTCCATTGTTTTATTCCCTAATTTTGAACACACATTAACAATTATAAAAAGAACAATATCATTAATATATGTTTTATATTTCGATTAAATATTACACCATGTTTTTATTGGATAATGCTTAACGTTGTCGTGACGTCAGGACGTTAACTTCCCCGCCCTTCTTTTTAATTTTCAGTGGTTCGCTAGCAAAAGCGGAAACCCTCAAGACGATGGCTGTTTAACCAAATTAAGTAATTTTTTCCTTTGTGGAGAGCAGCTTCTGTATGGAATCGGATTTTAAAAATATCAAATGTAGATTAATAAAAACGAAAATAATTCCAAGCGTTTTTGTTTCGTTTTTTTTTTTTTTTTTCAAATATTGCGTTCCCTGTGCATCAGACCGAGCGTTTTGATTGTGTCTGTTCCTTGGATTTTTTTTTTTTACTTCGTGCCCGTGTTCTTCATTTTTGACTGTTCTCTTCAGCATTTTCAAGCACTTCATTTAAAGTTCAAGCATTTTCAAGGCCTTGAAAACCCACATTATTGAAATTCAAGCATTTTCAAGGATTTCAAACACCCATAAGAACCACGGTTAGTGAATTCATAAAAGATGTGGTTAAAACATTGTCTGCCTCCATTTTCCATGTCTGGAACCATTAGTTAAAAAAAAAAAAAAAAAATCCGTCAAGAGTTTTTTTTATTTATTTGTGATTGCTCTTCACTCGAAATGTGGAAAGACGGGCGCATTATATCTACCCTCATTTTTTAAATCAACGACTATACGCACCTTATAAGTGTTTGAGCTTCTAAAATTGAAAAAAAAAAAAAAAGTGCTTATATTTGCGTAAACACTGATCGCACTGGCACCTTATAGACCTCACTGAACCCCCCGCGTCCCAGCAGATGCAGCAGCAGGTAACGGTCGTTCAGCGTGGGATGATCTTTAAACCTGACGGAGCAAAGAAAACCAGAATGAAAGAAAAACCACAGACGCCAGAGGAGACGGAGGAGGAGGAGGAGAGCAGCGCACTGGGAGTTGTCTTCGTTGTGGATTCTCTTCAGCTCTCGGATGTGAAGGTTCCGGACACGCTCCAGCCGCTCCAGCTCCACCTGGATCTCGGCTTCCTCCTTCTTCAGGTGTCCCAGCCGCAGTTTGAAAATCTCTTCCTGCTCGTGATATTCCGCCAGCGACAACCTGGAAGAAAATCTCCATTAACCTCCCGAGTCCCGACGTCCTCGTCCGTGTACGGACTGTGTACGATCCTATACTTGTTCTTATTATTAATAATTGTTAATAATAATGAATTATTAATAATACATTATTATTAAGTATAATAAATTGTAATAAATTGTTTTGTTATTTGTGATCAATCGCGATTAATCGTGATTATTTTGGTTGGGGAAGTGCGATTAACTAGTTAAAAATCGTTAATCGTTTGACAGCACTAATTTACATGTATTATTTTCATCGATCTTTTGTGTCGTAACAAAAGGGACACGGCTTGTAAATAAGTAAATATTTAGTAATAACACATGTAATCTCTCCAATACTAAATCACGTAAAAAAAAAAACTAGCAAAGCAAAAAAGTTCAACTAGCAAAGCAAATTAATATGTACAATTATAGTTATATAATATATTACATATATGTACATAATTTCAGATCTCGGGTCTCTAGAGGTGAAGTCTGGCGAAGTGGTTTCTCTCACATCTCGTTCTCGGTGCCGTTGCTCTTGTTCTTGCGCTTGTTGGGCTCTGGGTTTGGGGGCGGAGTCTGACTGGCGTTGGGCGGCTTCTTCTTCAGCAGCAGCTTCCTCTGCCTCTCGATGTCTTCTCGCTGACCGTTGACTCGCTCCTGTTGTCTGCGGACAAGCACAGCGCCATCAGGATCAAGCGAAAATCATCTCAAACACGCGCGCGGATTCAAACCAGAGGGAACGATTGGGAATGTTCCAGAATGGCGGAAAACTGGGGATTTTGTGTTCATTCTTCAGTAATTTACCGATTTGTCATTCTTGTCGGTTTATTTATTTCTGCTCAGAAAAGCACTTCACACTTCTACAAATCTATTTCATACAATAAAAATTAAATAAAAAAAACAAAAACAACAAATTAAGATGTACAGAACGACTGGATTTGCCATTTTAGTTACACAAATTCTTGAAATGTAAAAATGTTGCTTCATGATCATTTTCAATGTTCATTTGTACTTTATGTTTTACCGATTATTCTAGTCATTTGTCTAGATTAGTTTAGTCATTTATTACAATTATATCTTTTCTTTCATTAATTTATTTTTTTTTACATTTTTGTCAGAATCTTTCACACAACTGACATTTTATTTTATATTCTTCATACTTCGTTTAACTTTTTACATATCTTTATAATTATTCTAGGTTTTTATTTAATGAAATGTTATATTTAATTGATACTTTTTTGTAAAAAATACATTACAAACACTTTACTACTGTGTTTTCTTATATGGGATATTGAATTATTCCATATTTTAATAAAAATACATTTTTAAATGTTGGGGCTGTATGTACATACACACAAAATATCACCGCGGCACATTAAGGAATCAGTTAGAGTCACAGAGTTAGAAACAGATTCGTATTTGTTTCTTAGAAATCCACGTTTGATATTTTCGGCCCTCGTCCGATTCCACACACATTCAGACCCAACAGCTCCTACCAAAATTATTGTGTTTTAATTTATTCTTTTGAGATGCTTTTTATGTTGAGTACATATATTTTCTGTATTTTATATATCTTCATCTGTATTTATACATATTATTTTCTGCATTATATACACATTTTCTTCTTCAGGAAAATAAAAAACATAATGTCGTTTTATTTATTGTTGCATTTTATTGTCTTGAGACTTCCCTTAACACAAAACAGGACCCTAACATTGTTGCAGTTTTCCCCTCGTGGTATCAGAAACAGTATCGACTTCTCCAAGCACTGTATTGAAGTTGCTATTTGTAGTACGGGGACAACACTATCAGCGCAGGCGTGTATGGTGACGTACTTCACCAGGTTCTGGAAGGCGTATCCGTCGGTCCACTGCTCGGTGAAGGAAGCTCCGTGCCGCACCGTGGTGAAGTGACCCAGACGCAGCCGGTCCTGCATGCTCTTCTCCCGGCACGCGATCTTCTCCTGCTTGGACTGGACACACACACACACACACACACTAGAGTTAAAAGATTATGATCTTGATTCTTAATTCAGCGTTTATGCGATGCCGCTAAACTCCCTGTATTTTTTTTTATCACTTGTATTTTATTCATATTTTATTGTATTTTATTGCTTTTGTATTCTTGTATTTCACTGCTTTTGTGTTTTATTCTTTATCCCGTCTTACATTTTTTTGTTCCGTCACCCCCATGTTAACATGCTGGACGATTGCGAAATACATTTCACTTCACGCTGTTGAAAAATAATTGTGGATGGGACCGATAAAATTTGAATTTGATTTGATTTACGACGAGCGGTCTCTGTCAGCTTGGTGACAGAGGTGAATTTTGTGAGTTGTGTGTGAATGGCAAGCACAATCATTTAAATATTATAAAAAAAAGAGATGATTTTCGCATTTCGGTGCGCCGCCCGAAGTGGATGTGAGTCGAGTGGCAGTCGAGTTAAAAAAAAAAAAAACATTGAAAACTGCAATACACACACAGACACACTTCAGAAATCACTCATTTTCCAGTTTTTTTTAAACCAGAAGACGACACTCAGCAAACCACACACAGCAAACATCTACAGTTAATAGGCTAATATAACTAAATGATTAGCCCCGCCTACAAAATAGCCCCCCCCCCTTCAATACGCATTTCAAAAGTGCTTTTAAACTGAGCTAATCGTGTCATCAACTGTACATAATACTGTACCTTGAAGTGTTTATTTTTATTACGTGGAATAGTGATTTTGTTTTCTTTACAACATTACTTTTACATTAAAATACATTGTTTGTTCCGTTTATTTAAATTGAAAGCAAAGAGTAATATGTGTTACTACATTGCTGATGGACAAGCTGATTTTCATGGTTAAACCTTTATAAATATTTAATTTAAAAACATTTAATTTATTTTATTAAAAAAAAAAATCTAAATATCCATAAAGAATGGTGATTTTTATCCCAAGCAAAAAAAAAAATTGTGCTTCTCATATTATCCAGAATTGTGCAGCTCACACACACACACACACACACACACACACACACACACACACACACACACACACACACACACACACACCTTCTCGATCAGCAGCTTCTTGCTCATTGTGACGCATTTGTTGAGCCGCTCTTTACACCTTTCCAGCATCTTCTGCTGCTCGTCGATCTGCCTGCGGAGGTCACAGTTCACCTGCAGGACACGCCCGTTTAAGAACCACTCGTTTCCTGTGTGTGTGTGTGTGTGTGTGTCTCACCCGCAGCAGGTCGTCTATCCGGCCTTCCTTCTTCTCCAGGTCAGAGTTCTTACTGCTCTCCAGCGCCGCCAACTTCTCCATCGTCAGCTCAGACTGGATGGATTGATTTCATGGCAGATACAATTTTAATTTACGTACAAAAAAAAAAGCACACAAGATTGTATTATGCAAAGTTAAAATTCACATATTCCGTAAAAATATTCATAAAATATTCAAAGAAACTTGGCAATATGCATCTTTTAAAAAAAGGCAACGATCTTTGATGGATAAACATTTAGAAACAAGACAACATCTTTCATTGTCTCTTGTTTTAAAAAAAAAATAATAGCGAGAGCGGCGTCGTTGTCTTTCTGGTGCAGTGATGATGATGATGGTGTCGTGTCGGACCGGACTAACGTATCACTACAAACGTTTAAATACTATAAATACGATGAAGGTGTTCCGATTATGAATGCGTTTCAGCGCTCGCTAAACTCCTCCCCCTCTTCCAGTCGATCACATTCTCACCGTGAATGCATCTGTCAATCACATTCCCACCATCCAATCAGAGAAGGCCCGCCCCCACGTGAATCTTGAGACAAAACTCCAAACGCAAAAAAAAAAAGTGAACGAAAAACCTGAAGCGAAAAAAAAAAGTTTCGAATCAAAACGTATGGAGGAAAAAAAAAAAAAAAAAAAAAGCGAACAAAAAACCGGAAGCGAAAATAAAAGTTACGAAAGAAAACGTAAAGAAAAATAAAAAAAACGAACGTCAATGTGAAGCATTTTCGTTCGTTTCTTCGAAATTTACGTTCGATATTTTTGCCACTAATCTGATTCCACACATCTTCAAAAGGAAGGCGTCTATGTGTTAGTCTGAGTAAACGACTTCTCCGTGTCTTGATTTAAAAGAGTTTGTATTTCAACTCTGACTGGAAGAGCAGAGCTGTTGGAGCGTGTGTGTGTGTGTGTGTGTGTGTGTGTGTGTGTGTGTGTGTGTTACCTGCGCTGCTCGGTGCTGAGTGTGTGTGTGTGTGTGTGTGTGTGTGTGTGTTACCTGCGCTGCTCGGTACTGAGTGTGTGTGTGTGTGTGTGAGTGTGTTACCTGCACTGCTCGGTGCTGAGTGTGTGTGTGTGTGTGTGAGTGTGTTACCTGCGCTGCTCGGTGCTGAGTGTGTGTCAGGCCGGGCTTGTGCACACAGCACGAGTGTTCCGTGTTCGCTGAGCTGATGGAGGACGGACTGCCCTGCTGCACCTGAAGGGCCACAAACACACTCAACGTCTGACGCACGAAGCTCATGTACAAAAAAAATAATAATATTTTTTAAATAAATAAAATAATCGATAAAAAAAATAAAACAATAATGGTTCGCTGCAGCCCTACTTGTAGCGGTTTAGTAAGTGTGTGTGTGTGTGTGTGTGTGTGTGTGTGTGAGACTCACAGCAGCAGGAGGGTTGGAGAGGGAATGCTGCGGAGAGGAGCGTGCCAGCGGCGGGATGCCCCGAGCCGGACTGGTACCAGCACCACTGCCACCTGCAAACTACAAACCAGCCGCCCAATCAGCTTCCAGAACCAGTGCGATGGAGACGCTTCTCCAGATTTTACATCTGTCTGAAACTGTCACGATTTTTTTGGATTGGAATAAAATCACGATTCTGTATTTTTTTTTTTTTAAAGCCCGAATTGTGCATAAGAGTTTGACAGAATCGTATAAATGCTGGACTTGTGATTTTCATTGAGTCGAGATCGCCATCTTTTAAACAATTTATTGTGCAGCTCTACAACACGTGCCGTATTTTTCATTTGGACTTTTAATTAAATTCGACTATTGCTGATCAGCTTCACAGGTCAGGCCAATTGAAAACTAAAAACAAACGTACACAATGCTGAGAAAAGAGCGTGACGCTAAAACAACTCTCCAACATTTCTAACAACATGGAGCTCATAAATACAAAATGCTTTGTGTTTTTTTTTTTTTTTTGCATTGGCTTGATCACTGGACGTATGAAAAGAAAACGGGCCACACAGGGAATCTGTGCTCTTGTCTAGTTGCAAATGAAAATGCTTAGAGATGCTTGGAAAAAATGTCATCTCAACCTTGAGTCCCGATGTCCTCGTCTGTGTACTGACATCACGGAGCCTTCCACCTGCTGTGTTAAGAACGGATCGAGCATGTTGTCGTGGTGTTAGAGCGCCCTCTGGTGGTGCTCGATCGTCAAAGCGCATGATGCAGTTACAGTGATCCCTCGTTTATCGCGGTAGACACGTTCCAGGCCCGACCGCGATTGGTGAAAATCCGCAAAGTGGAGGCACAACATTTACGTATTAGTTTAACACTTATTCAGACTTTTAAAACACTTTTTCGCGTAGTATTATTTATTAAAGTAATTCGTTTTGTTTGGTCATCTGCCCATTAAAGGTTTTGCTGAGCTTCCCATCCTCTGCCTTTTTATTTTTGTCGAGACATCAGTGGCCGGGCCGACGCGTTACATCGGGAAAAAATTAATCCGCAAATATGCGTAATAAAGAAAAAAAAATCCGATGCAGTGAATCCGCGATAGTCGAACCGCGAAGTAGCGAGGGATTACTGTATATCGAAAATGGAGAGAATAGGACGGAAGGTCCGTCGGAAGAGTCACATTTTATTATTTATGGAAAATTACGAGTGCGATGTTTAGGTAAGACGTGTCCCTTTTGTTAACACATGGAAGATCGATGAAATTAAGTAACGATTTAGTGTTGGGAGTTATTACATATGTTAAAACTGAATAATGGTAAATAAAAAAAAAGACGAATCATTTTCACACTCATTGTGCTCATAAAAGCTCAACTAGCAGAGTAAAATGAATATAATTTCCTGGTCGGGTCTCGGGAAACGGTTTAAATGGACGAACCTCAAAATAGTCGCTGATCTTGTGTCCTCTGCCTGCGCTCTTGCCTAGAGAAAGCACACAGAGGTCAACACAGAGGTCACGAGGAGAGAGAGCGCCACGCCTCGGACACGCCCACTCACCCGGGCAGTCGAAGGGGTCGCCTTTCCGCTTCCGGGTTCTTTGGTCGCTCGACTTCTTTTCCGGGGTCTGAAGAAACAAAGACACTTTAAAATAGTCATATCATTTAACAAAAAAACGTGCAGACAAAAAATAATTTAACTGAACAAATCATTATGAATATGAAAAATTTAATATTGAAAAAAATTAAAAAAAATAAAAAAGGTAATCGTGCAACTCAAGAATTTTTTTCTGCGCTTTTACAAGAAAAAAAAAAAATACACATTTGGAAACATTTTTTGCATTTTGTTTTTATTATTAGATCAAGTATTTAAAATGAACAAAAATCATTTTTATCTCCTGTTGGCAAATTATTCAAATCAAATGTTGTAGGACTCCGTTTGATGACATCATTTAATGAACTAGAATTGAGCAGAAGCATTTAAATAAACTAACTTTGATTTGGGATTGAATTAAACATCATCATTGATCAGCGAACAGACTGTAAATACAGTAAATACAGGTGCAAACGTGCGTCACACGCTCACTGAGATTATAGGGTTAATTGTTAAATACGTTTGTACATATCGAGAATTCACTAATTTTGTGTTACGCAAATATAAGGCCTTCTAATTTATTTTGTGTAATTTATGTCTTGAATTTGGCCTGAACTTATTTTTGTAAGTGATATTGAAACGTACTGTGGTTATGAACAAGATAAGCTTTAGTTTTCAAGTCACTTTGTTGTTGGCTGAATTTAGTATATTAGTACATACTATAGAAAATAAAATTGCAGAATCGTGATATTAATATTAGTTTTGGTGTACATTGGTGTTTATGCCCCAACGTTTCATATTGCCTTTGTGCTTAAAATAAAATACAGTGTTAATTAAAAGTCAAATAGCAAGTATGATTGATTTTTATGAACAGATATTCGTTTAGGGGGGAAAATTATCGTTAGAATAATTGAAAAAAATAATAAATAAAAATAGAATAATCTCATATATATATATATATATATACACACACACACATATACATATATATATATACACATACACATATACATATACATATACATATATATATATATAAGGGCTGTCAAACGATTACATTTTTAAAACTAATTAATCGCACTTCCTCAACCAAATTAATTGTGATTAATCGGAAGTGCCGGGAAAAACCGGAAGTGCTATTAACGGCGTTAATAAAATTTGACGCGATTAAACAAATGTGATTAAACGCATGAGTTAACGCGTTAACTTTGACAGCCCTTTTATTAATATTCATGTATATATATATATATATATATATATATATATATATATATATATATATATATATATATATATATATATATATATAAACAAGGCCTCGGCTGGAATGTTCTACTCACCTCCAGCTCCTTGTCGCTGAGGGAGCCGATGCTGCACAGGCTCTGATTGGACGATTCGTTGTGTCCAGATCCCTGCAGAGAGGAAGACGACATGTTACCACACTAGCGTCTCCTGAAGAGAGAGATTAACAGCGATGCAACGGCCTCGTCATCACAGATCAACGCTGGTCTGGAAACGTAGAAACCATCAAGAAGTTTGTCCAATAATTTAAGCTTCAACGACTGGTTTCATCTGCAAGGATTTCACTCCGATACAAGTCAACGCAACATGAACAGAAATAAATCAAACAACAATCACAAACATCTCTACTTCTGAAACACGGCGTGATATGGATGGAAGGGGAAAACATTTTAAATAATTTAAAAATCCACATTAAAAATTGGACATCACGTGTCTGTAAAGGTCTGTCCATGTTAAAGTAAAGTAATGCTTTGCCTTCCTTCGTAAAAAAAAAAAAAAAAAAAAAAAAACATGAATTCTATTTCTAATTATTGCTGGAAATTAAATCAAATCAATCTAAGATATTAAGTTACAGCGTATCTTTTTATCCCCAATAGTTTAAATAATCATCAAAAGCAAAACAGAATCAACTGATCAAAAGTGACTGTAATCTATAATTGAGCTACACTGAAAACATTTTATTCTCAAAACAGCAACAATTGGGCAGAATTTGTGCATTTACGACTTTTTTTTTAAGTTTCTTTTCTGGTCACTTTAAACTTCTTGGACGCACTTTACCCCCAATTAAAGCTTTTTTTTATTACGCATCTTCCTTGTATTTTATTTTAATTTTACATCTTTATAGTATTTTTGAGTTGTATAGTTGCTTTTTTTCTTCCATTTTTACTCCTGAATGTAGCACTACTCCCAACTAAAGCAAAACTCCCGACAAAAAGTTGAGAAGTGCAAAATGTGATGAATGTGCTTTTGGCTTGCCACAATTAAATCCAACCTAAATTGAATTTCCTTCATAAGCGTATCCATGTGCACATTTGCCTCATGAAAGTGAAAAAAACTGCAACTGTGATTAATAGCGTTAAAAAAAATGTAACTCGATTAAGCGCTTAAAATTAATCGCGTGCGTTAACTAGTTAACTTTGACAGCCCTAATCTATAACTTTCTATAATCTTATTTCACTGTATTGTCTAAGCTGTATATACTCTTTTTCTGATGCTGCTGGTGTTTTCTCAGAGCTGCTGTAACGAGGAAATGTCCACGCTGTGGGACGAATAAAGGACTTTCTTTTTCCGTCCAGCCCGGACAGACCCTCACCCGAAGGTCCCACATCCTCAAAATATGCCAACCCATCCTCTCCACCCAAAAGCTGGAGAAGCCGAGGAGACTGAAGGTGTGTGAAGGTGTGTGAAGCCCGTCTGATCTGACCTTGGCCACTCCGACCCCGGTGAAACGGGCCTCCAGAAGCTCCTGCCGACGAGGATCCAAGCTGTGCAGTTCCTCCATCATGGCTGTGAGAGAGAGAGAGAGAGAGAGAGAAGAGAGAGAAGAGAGGATGGAGGCATTAGGTCACCATAGCGATGAAGACGGACTGACGCGATGCTAGTGTGTGTGTGTGTGTGTGTGACACGTCAGGTCATGTGTCCTCATTACGCCTTCTAGACCCTTCCAGACCTACTGACTCAGTGAGAGAGGGAGAGAGAGAGAGAGGGAGAGAGAGAGAGAGAGAGAGAGAGAGAGAGAGAGAGAGAGAGAGAGAGAGAGAGAGAGAGAGAGAGAGAGAGAGAGAGAGAGAGAGAGAGAGAGAGAGAGAGAGAGAGAGAGAGAGAGAGAGAGAGAGAGAGAGAGAGAGAGAGAGAGAGAGAGAGAGA
>MU204432.1:10851091-10866933 GCA_017309775.1 Paedocypris sp. Pulau Singkep
AGAGAGAGACACAGACAGAGAGAGACAGAGTGAGGGTGAGACAGAGAGAGAGAGACAGACAGACAGACAGACAGACAGAGAGACAGACAGACAGAGAGAGAGACAGACAGACAGAGAGACAGACAGAGAGAGACAGAGTGAGGGAGAGACAGACAGACAGACAGACAGAGGGTGAGACAGAGAGAGAGACAGACAGACAGAGACAGACAGATAGAGAGACAGACAGAGAGAGAGAGAGAGACAGACAGAGACACAGAGAGAGAGAGAGAGAGAGACATAGAGACAGAGAGAGAGAGAGAGGAGTGAGAGAGAGAGAGAGGTCTGCTGGTATCTGTCGCTTCGGCATTGATCTAATCAAGCCCCGTCGCTCTGACTTTTTAAACTCTCATTATTTTCTCCCAAACTCTTTTCCTCGCCAGCAAATGAAGGGATGAGCCGCGAGTCGTTCAGGAGAGACTGAGAGAATCATTACTGTGATCTACTGCTACAATCTGCTTTAAGTAAATCAACCTCTCTATCTATATCTCTCTTTGTCTGTCTCTCCCTTTCTCTCTCTCTCCCTTTCTCTCTGTCTGTGTCTCCCTTTCTCTCTCTCTCTGCATAACTTGCTTTCTCTCTCCTTTCTACTTTCTGTCTCAATCTCTCTTTTTCTCTCTCACTCTCTCTTTCTCTCCTGTCTTTCTCTCTCTCTCTCTCTCTCTCTCTACCTCCCTCTCACTCCCTTTCTCCCTCTCTCTCTGTTTCTCTCACTTTCTATCTACCTCTCTCACCCCCCCCCCTTCTCCCTCTATCTCTCCGTGTGTCTCCCTCGCTCTCTCTCCCCCTACCCCCCCTCCTTCTCTCACTCTTTCCATCTACATCTCTCTCTACATTTCTCACTCTCTACCCCTCTTTCTCTCTTTATCTCATTCTCCCAGTCTCTCTCTCTCTGTCTTTCTCTCCAACCTACCCTCCCTTATTTTTTCTCTCTTTCTGGGCTGATTGTGTGCTGTTTGTGAATATTATCATACAGGCCGTAACGTACCTGAAGCCAATGAACCAGGTCACTGTCGCTTTTACTGTTTTTCCTGTGATAACTGCTTTCTACCTCTTTGTTCTTCGCTGTTGTAGAAAACTACACACGTCCCCTAGTGGGATTAATAAAGTCTATCAGTCGGAACCTATAGTTTAAACTCCTCTGCTTAAAATCCAGTCTTTTTAACATTCCTGTTCGGATTAGACAAGCTTTAATAGATTTTATAGTTGTGGTTTGTAGTAATTTACTCTTCATTCTGTAAATTCAGAATTTACAAACTCTTCATTAGGCTAAGAGAAGTCGACTCAGGCGACAGAAAACAAAACTCGGCGCTTCCATTAATGATCTGGAATCCTCTGTTGGCGTTAAACATTTCCCTCCGTTCCAGCGTCTGAGTCACTCGATCGGATCCTCGGCTGCCGTTTGCCAGCAAGTCGTTTTTATGCTTTAATGATCATTAACTTTTGAATTTTCGGGCTGAACAATTATCACAGGAAGGATCTGATGCACATTCCGGCAAATATCGAAGCAATTTAAACGCCTCCTGGTTTTTACGCACGCGTTTCTGCGCATCGCAATATCAACTGACGTCTCTGCGGATGTTTGTTTGTTCAAACGACATGGGGAAATCCAGCCTCGCTCATTAACGTCATCCTTTAAATTAAAAAGCAGCATAACTTGAAACGAGAAACGCGGCGAACAATGACTGAGAGTCGAGAAAGTACAAAGACGAAAGTACAAAAACGTGAGGAAAAGGTCCGCCGTGAGGCTTAAAGTGCGAGGACGGCTCAAGACGAATCCAACCAATTTGTACGGAAAAAGAAAAAACGACAATATTGTACATTAAAGTGCCACGACTGAACGAGACTGATAAGACACTATTATTATACATCACATTATGCGGTTAAATACGTGGCGTGGGTGGGTTTCCCAAGTGACATTCGTTTTTTTTTAAATAGCAACTATTAATTATCTCAATATCCAGAAACACACCTCATCATCCCGCGCGCACACACACACACACACACACACACACACACACACACACACACACACACACACTGTCATACCCACCTAAAGCCTGTAATGGTGGGTTGGGGTTTCCATAGTAACCAAAACAGATAATGGCCATATAGTTGGGGACATGCCGCAGGATGTGCGAGAGATATAGAGAAATGTCTGCGTTAAAAGTCAGCGACACAAAGTGGATGATGAGCAGTCATCTCCTCTTATTACCCATAATCCTCGGCTCGGCAGCGCTGGCTTCTTGTAGAGATGCGTGTAAAGTGGCTCTCAATTAATGAGTGTGTTTAGGGCGTCTGACTTAACGCCACAGATCATCCTGGGTCGGTCGACATGTTCTAACGTTAGTACGATGAACAAGGGACATTTTTCTTTTTTTAACTGATTCCTTTTCCTCGTTTTTGGACACAGATAAATAATGGACATTTTTCTTCTTTAAAGACAATGTCTTCCCTAAATAAGACATTTATAGTCCACATACAGTTCAAGTTTATTTATATAGCGCTTTTCTTAGTTTAAGACCAATTCAAAGTCTCTAATTACAGTGGTGCCTCTACTTACGAATGGCTCTACTAACGAAGGTTTCAAGATACAAATTGCATCTTCAAGAAAATGTCGCCTCTAGTTACAAAACACGTTTCAAGATACAAAAAGCTTGTTGTGGGGACAAGATTAAGCAATTCTTTTTCTCACCGCTAGCCTGCGGGAGACGAGTTTTGTACATAAAAAATACACGCCATCAGAAAACGACAACTAACAAGCGACCGTCGTATCCCTGAATTGTAACAGTAAAGTAACATTTGTGTTCGTTTTTCCTACGTCATTCCCCACCAATCGTCTGCTCGCTCACTCACTGTTGTCATCACATAGCCACTAAGGTCAAAGGTCAACTCACTTTTAAGTACTCAGTTTTATGCTTTTTTTTTTTCCAATCACACAAGATATTTTATATTACAGTTATTAACTATAGTTTATAAATGATGAAAAAAAAATGTGTCTGAATTTAGGGCTTGGAACGGAGCATTTACGTGTCAAGTATGTCTCTACTTACAAAATGTTCTACTTATGAAACTGCTCTCGGAACAAATTCATTTTGTAAGTAGAGGTACTACTGTTTTTGTGACTAAAAGTAATCAATTTATAATTAGATTTTTTGGGGAGAAACAATATCCGTTTTAGACACAATTAAACAGCACAGAATGAGAATCCTGACGAATAAATGGGAAAAAAGCGCACCAGGACTAAACAAGTGGTCTCTTTTTTCTTCTTTTTCTTCTCTTCTATTTCTCAGAGGGTCATTTAAAAACAGCTGCTGTTCCTACTGATTAATTACAGGATTGAAGCTGCGACTGTGGGCGTGTGCGCTCGTCAGCGTTGGGGCGGGGTTTTCAAACGAGCACGTGAACAGGATGAGCAGAAGAAAAAAATCATCCTGATTTCCAAAAGTTTTGTTGACATCTTGCTATTGTCTACCGGGACTAAGTGTTCAAAATTAACGTCAAATTACATTTTCACATTTAACATGTTTTACAATTAGTTTTTACTTTTCTTGGTTTCTTGAAAAAAGTCAGAAAAGGGCGTAACAAAAAAGTATTTATTTCCCAGTTGCACAGTCTGTAGAATGCTGGTGTTTAAAACACTGGATTATGGATCGATTCCCAGGGAAAGCAAGAATTTGTTGAATTGTAAAATTGTAATGAACTGTAAGTTGCTTTGGATGAAAGCTTCTGCTAACTGACTGTAAAGTAAATTTCATTATTTATTTTGAAAACAGATCCTTAAATGCCACCTTGTGGATACTATGGTGTATTGCAGCTAAAATAGTTGGAATTACTGTACTGTACTGTACATTCTACACCTTCAAAACAACTGATGCGTTTCGTTTTCCAGATGTCATGAAGGTGAGTACAGTTCCTCTCAAAGTGATAAGGGACATACGTAGATAATTAATGGGGGATTATTTGTATTATTATTATTATTATTTATTTCAAAAATAACAATAATATCATTATCACTGCAATGATAATTCGTTTTGAGTAATACTAATAACATGATTATAACATCAAATATTTATTAATACTATAATAAGAATTAGAACAATACAAATTAATAAATAGTAATACAATTAATAAGTATTGTTATTAAATAATAAGTTCAACAACAAAAATACAAAGGAAAATAAAAACAAAAAAGCACGAACAACAAACAAGTATAAAAGTGTAAACAGTAAACAGAGGTGGCGCGAATCATCAGAGGCATCAGCCACACCCACTTTCTACTAGGGTGTGTGTGTCACATACTGCAGTTGATAGGTCAGAGGTCAGGGTGAATCTGCCTGAAGGACACGTTCAGCAATGTCACTCAGCAGGTCTGTGTTCTTTCCTCAGTGTGTGTAACCTAAATAAATACAAACACAACTTCTCAAGTCGAAGTTTTAGGGAATTTTCAGGAAGTTTGAATCGGGCTGATTCTACAACGAGGGACTTTTAACGATTTAATTATTAATTATTATTATTATTATTATTAACTCGATGTTTAAAAGCTGAACGGAATTTCAACACGACCCCTAGTGGCCACACTGGTGAACTCACTGCCATAACTTTACTTTTGCTTGTGTACATGCGTCATGTACAGTACAGTAAGTCTACTGTACATGCTCAAGCGTTAACAAAATGCACCGCGGTAGATTGGGTGAAATCTGAGACGTCGATGTGTCTGTGGATTCTTGCGCCTGACACTTCAGCAGGTCAGAAGGAGGAGACGCCAGAAGATAAAAAGCCACTGAATACTTGCTGGCGGAGACTTTACAGGAACATGAAGACACACACGCTGCTCATCTCGACTCTGCAAGTGTTCCTCGTCATCTCAGGTAAAACTTCACTAATGTTGACAAAGCCGAAACTACAATTCTGTTTGATCATGGCAATTGCTCTGTTTTAAAAATTATCCTTCTAAAAAAAAATCGGAGGCTGAATGAGATAAACTGTTAAAGAACACACTTAAATGTTTGTTATATTATAATTATGGATGCAAACTGACTGGAGAATTATTCCAGAATTAACACATTTACCTTCAAAAAGCGTGTAAAAAAAAAAAAAAAAAAAAAGATTTGTCCTCCATAGTTGTTAAGGTTTAGGTTGACATTTTTTAGAGAACTGAACTTTTCCGTAAATGTTACAAATTTACAGTTATTGTTTATATAAGTCAAAAACAGCGGAAGCACTGCATTCTGGGATATGTAGTTTGTGTGCTGTATCAAATGCTACAAAACTACAATTAAAGTTGACCTAGATTTTTTCTCAAAACTAAAAACTATCATTAAACAGAAATTATTTTACTATCATTATCCAATTTATTTACGTTGAAAGTGTTATTTTTAGCATATGTTACAACTGTACAACAAGCCAAAAACAGCTGAAGCACTGCATTCTGGGATCTGTAGTTTGTGTGTCGTATCACCTCGTCAATAACAATAATAACAGCTCTTATCAAAAAAATCAGATTCGTCTTTCTTATCTGGTCCATATCAGCACAATTAGCCGGTGAATAATGTTTTGTGTCTCCACAGGCTGCGTCTGTCAGTCAGATGGTGAGACCTTCCCACTTTGACTTCAAAGTCACGACCGATTTGTGTTCATGTGATAAGGGATTCGGTCGTGATCTTTCCTCAGTCTGTGGTGGAGGTGCCGGGGGTCAGAAGGTCAGCGGTGGCTCCAGGCCCTGGCTCGTGGGTCTCCAGGCCTCGGTGTTTCGGGGTTATCTCTTCAGCGGGAGCTTGATCAGTGAAGACTGGGTCCTGACTGTGGCTCACATGTTCAGGAGGTTTATATTACCGTTTTTACCGTATTCAGGAGGTTAAAATTACCGTATTTAGGCGAATATACGCACTTTCTGTACTCTCAAAAACTTCGGGGGTGCTTTTAATCGCCGATTTCAAATATTCAAAGGTTTGGTAAATAAAGAAAAAATTAGTACGTTTAGGAGAATATTAACATAATTTAACCAGAAATGTAAAAAACATTTTATTTTTTAGTTTTTATTTTGTGCTTATAGCCGCGTATCACGGTAGATTATTCTAAACCTATCACCAAAGATCCAATGTGCTTTACAGATAATGGGTAAAAATTTCCAATCACAAAAATGTAAAATCAAGCAACCCACCAGAAAACCCTTCTCATAGAAATTTGAGTAGAAATTTTGCCATTTTTAATGAAAAAATGAAAGAAAAAAAAATCCCCTAGTGGTCACTGCACTGGAAAAGCCCAATAGCAGTTTATTGCTGCCACCTGGTGGTCGATATGTGTATTACAAGTGTGTTCTTGGATTCATCGAGTTTTTTTTTTTTAAGTTGAAAAAATAATAAATAAATAAATAAATGTAATTTAAGTCGGAAAATTGAGACTCAGATTTTCTTCCAGCGTTTCTCCGTCGGATCTCACCGTGTACCTGGGGAGCCGCGGCGAGACCACCAGGAACGTGAGCGAGATCATCGTCCATCCCAACCACAGCAGCGTCCACCACGACATCGCCCTCCTCCGTCTGGCCACGCCCGTCAGCTTCTCCGCCCGCATCGCTCCGGTCTGCCTGGCGTCCGCTGGGAGTGTGTTTCCTGCAGGAACCAGGAGTCTCATCTCAGGATGTGAGGAGCTGATCAGATGATCCACGGTGACAATCCTCCTCATGATCTACTGTGCTGACAGACTCGGAGCTTCCTGATGATCCGCAGGAGGTGGAGATCCCGGTGGTGGACAACGACGAATGCGGAGCTGAATATCGGAACGCGGACGCCATTACTGACCACGTGATGTGCGCCGGCGAGGAAAGAGACGGAGGAAACGCCCTGTGTGACGTGAGCGTGAACTGCTCATGATCTTCAACGTCTTCCACGTCGAAAGTTTCAACAAAAACACGAAACTTTCGCTATTCATCGCTATTAACCTCTTGAGTCCTGATGTCCTCGTCTGTGTACGGACGTCACGGAACCTTCCCAGCCGCTGTGTTAACCCCTGACGCGCTAGAACCAACCCACCATGTTGTCGTGGTGTTAGTCGCCCTCTAGTGGTGTACGATCCTCGAAGCGCATTGTGCAGGTAGAGCGAAAATGGCGAAGAACTGTCGGCTGCAGTGCGAGACGCAAGCTGAATTTTATTTAAATGTCAAATTACAAAAATGTAAATAAAAATTTGTAATTTTCTTATATAAAATTACAAATGCGATGTTTAGGTTAGACGTGTTGCTTTTTGTGAGGACACGAAAGATCAATGAAAATTAGTAAATATTTAGTAGTAACACGTGTAATATCTCCAAAACTAATGTAAATTAACATGGACGCTTCATTTTTACACACATCGCGCCCCTTGCAAATTTAAACTAACAAAACTAGCGCAGAAAGTCAGAAACAACACGTCTGAACAGGGTGACATTGCTGACACTTTCTAGAAGCTTCCACTTCTAGATTTTTCACTTCCAATTTTTCATTACATTTATTTAAATTTAAAGCAAAGGGTAATGCGTGTTATTATTGCTGTTTGACCACCGGATTTTCAGGGTTAAATATTTATTCAAATATCCAGAATCGATTCGTTATATTCAATCGTGGAAAAAAAAAAACCTGATTGTCATTTTCACAAGAGGCAAAACTGGACAAATATAATCATCATCCGTGTGTGATCGGGGCATTTGTGTGTTCTGCAGGGAGACTTTGGATCTCCTCTGGTGGTGGAGCAGAACTCACGGTGGATCCAGGCGGGGATTTACATGATCCGAACAGGATGTGGTTTACCGTATCGACCTTCAGTGTTCACCAGAGTGTCGGAATATCAGGCCTGGATCAGCGCTCACGTCAGCCCAGACCAGCCTGGATTCTTCTCCTTCCCCGAGGCCAGTGGAGATCCACATCGCCTTTACTGGGTTTCTGTTGTCACGTTCTTCCTTGTCGTGTTCTGCCTCTTTGCTCTAAAAATGCACGGTTGTGTTTTCCTAAAGACGCGGATTCTCCACGTGTATCTACAACTTAAAAAATGTGTTCAGAACATGTGCTTTTTTTGTACTTGAAAATAAACACTTCGTAAAGTGTAAAAAAAGAAAAAAAAAAAAAACGTTCTTTGCGAGTGATGTAATGATAACCAGTGATGGGAATAACGGCGGTAAAAATAAATTGCGTTACTAACGGTGTTACATATTTTACTTGTTACTTTTTCCTTTGTTACAACAACATTACAACACCATTTACTGACAATAAATTCGGCGTTACTACAATTGTGGTCACCGAAAAACGGGGTTTTGTCCGAGCGCAGGGTCAGCAAATGAAAATATTAATTTGTTTTTGTTACATTCCTTAATTCCTTTGTGCGCTTTGAGACAGTTAAAACTGTGAAAAGCGCCTTACAAATACTCATGATTATTATTATTATTAAGAATCATGATATTTAGACGTATTTGTTGGCCAGTTGTGGTCTGTGCAATAAATATTAAAAGTTCTTAAACCATCTACTGTGTTTTTTTTTATTCACTATTCTAAAGATAATACAGTATTTACAAAAATATATTGAATTTAATAGGTGTCTCTCACATGTCCCACTGCAGTATTAAAACGAGGTAGATTAATGTACAATAAAATGCTTTATAATACAATGAATGTATTATATTTAGGGTCCGTTTCATTCATTTTGACAAATTTAAAAATAATTTAAGTAAACGCAAAAGTCACTTTCTCTGGTAACTAGTTACTTTTATAACGTTGTAACTCAATTACTAGCTCAGTTACTCTTTGTGAGAAGTAACTAGTAACTGTAACTAATTACTTTTTAAAGGAACATTCCCGCCACTGATGATCTGAACTCACCACAATGCTTCTGCTGGAGTCTCATTGTTTCAGAACACTCTTTGCTGATTCTTGTGCTTCAGATTCAGAACATCTCGAATGTAGAACATTGGGTTGTTTGTACACAGAAAGAAAGCTAAAGTCACTTCCAGCCAGTCAAAAAAAAACTTTCTTAATCCAGAGATTTTTCACTGTTGCGTTAAAAACTCAAAGAAGAAGTAGGGAAAACAGGAGCGCGATCATTCTCTACACTTTTAAGGCGACGGCGCCATCTAGCGGCAAAGCGCCATTTTGCGATTGAAAAGGTTTTCGGTTTGTAAATCTACGAGACTCGTGTGATAGTTTAACAGTTGCGCAGTGTCCGGTGAGTTTGGATTATAAATGTGCGTGAGAATTAAGTTAATTGTTAATATTTATCAAAATAAAAGATAAATAGTTTTTCTTAATGCAAATGAGTGAATGTTAAGAGTGTCCACCGGGGGTGATATTAAAATATTTTCAAAAATCAATCAGAAGAACGAGGGATATTTTACCTCAGCTCGCAAGTTATGCGTTATTGTTTTAGCATGAAATGTCCGCTTTATTTAGTCATTTATTCTCCTATAATATTGAAACGTTACTCAGATTCTGAAAGATATTGCAGAATATGTCCACTAGGCGGCAGTACACTAGGGATTTTCATGCGTATGTCGAACAAAAAAGCAGCTCGTTTAAATAGAAATAAAAGTCATTATTGTTTGTCTGGAGTGTCAGTCTCTGTTAGGAAGTTGTGAGTTAACGTGAGAACGCCGTTTTGTGCAGCACGGAGCGTTTAATTAGACAGCAGACCGCGTCATTAAGGAAGCCACGCCTTTTCAAAAGATTGTGTGGATTTCGACAGAATTTTAAACATTTTACAAAACTGGATGTAATTTTACTTCTATTGCTTAAAAAGCGCGAACACGGTGAACGGATGTACTTGCTACTAAAGTAAAATAAAGTAAAGTAAAGAAAACTTGCTACTAGATTGTATTATTTGCAGTTGTTGTGTCATTTTAGAAAGAGAGTAAACATCATAAAGTTCACTTACCTTTATGTTTAGTCCAATATTCTGGCCACAATAAAGTTTCCCCAAACAACCTTTATCTAAAACAGCAGTGGTGACGATGGGAACCTTTCACTTAGCTTAGACTTGCTTAAATCAAGCAACGAAGTTGAAATAACAATTTCAACTAATCAGAGAGTCGTTCAGAGATAATAACACCTCGTTTTTGATGAAAAACACAATAAAACATACGCGGTGTAACGTTTCCCGCTTTTACATTTAAATTTGACAAGGCTGTGTTTAGACTTTTATTATGTTATAGGCGCTGCGGAAACACGCAACCCCCGGAAGTCGCATTCCACCCGAAGCGCGTCACAATATATTTTCGCTATTATAATCGACATATAAGACGATAATTGGTACACTCACTCAATCTGGGAAGCTCCGTGAAAGTGCGTTCCATCTGTATATTAATACTACTATTTGAATGTTGATATCACGCGAACAATCACATTTGAGATCTCTGGCCATCCATTGGCTCAATTTCTCGGCATTCCATTGGCTGATCGACGTTCGCAGTTTGCCGCGAGAATCGCATTTATCTTCAACAATTGAGGGGAAAATCCGCTAATGTGACGCAGGAGTTCGTTCGGGGAGTCGAAACCAAGTGTGTGTGGTTCGACTGGTTCGGGATCGGACTGGAGCGGGTGTCCGAGCGCAGTCTCACCGTCACTGCGCGCGCTCTCTGCGGCGGTGCTGCGCGTGTGGAGCCTGAGAGGAACTCATACTTACCTGGCAGGGGAGACACCATGATCATGAAGGTGGTTCACCCTGGGTGAGGCTCAGCCATTGCACTCCGGCTGTGCTGTACCCCAGCGAATTCCCCAAATGTGGGAATCTCGACTGCATAATTTCTGGTAGTGGGGGACTGCGTCCGCGCTCTCCCCTGATCTGATTGGTCTAAAGTAAGAATATGGAATAATATTAATAGTTCATTCAATTTAAACTCACCCGACTCCTTACTAGACACTGAATGTCGCCTTACAGAAGCATACAACATTCACACATCTATTCATTAGACATGAAATTTTAAGTAGCTTATATATCATGCGGCTTGTATTGTACATCTTGAAAAGATTAATTAATGTGCGTTACACTGGATAGGCCAGGGAGTCGCTATAATTTCTTTTATTATAATGCTATAATTAATACGTGCACTGTGACAATAAAGGCTATTCTTCTATTCTAGTCTACCTCTTGCTAGTCATTAAGTAAATAGTAGACGATACGAACACCACAATAAATAATTTTCTGAGACTAAATAATCTTTAAAATAGATGAAGTATTTGTCAGTATCTTAGAACTAAAAGTGAAAGTTGGTTTCAAGAAAATAGGACATTGAAAATGGACGTTTTCATTTCTCTTTTTGTAACAGACTCTTTTTTTCTTATTTTAGGACACAGATGAGCAATTCTTCTTTAGAGACTATATTTTCCTTAACTCTGCATAGCGACTTTGCGTTGGTCTGAAACTAAGATATATAAAAAAAAACTTGAACTTTTCTTGCTTAGAAAAAGTAAAACGCTTATTTTGATTATTTTTTTTTTCTTTTTAAAACTGACTTGAGACGTTATAACAAGTAGACATGTTTTAACACAGAACTTCCTGAAACAAGAAGAGTCAAGTCACGTTTACTTATCTTAAGAACGCAATGTTTTTAAGAATTTAAGAAGAATTTAAGACTCGTTTTTTTAAATATTAAAGCCAATGAGGACAGGAACAAAAAACGAAGAAACAAATTGTTAGTGTGACACGATTTTTGTCTGGTTCCAAGCTGTTTTACCAAATAAACTATTTTACCTCATTGGCAGTATTTTACTTGATTTAAATTTTTTTTTTTCATTTTGTTTTCATTTTGTTATTTTTTCACATGGATTCTTTCCAGCGCACGGAAAAACATTTAAAATATCCGGAGACAATTTAAGACCAGTAGTGACTCCCAGAGCTGGGCCAAGTGGAAGTGGGAGGAGCCACACAGATGCCAACTTCTCCACGAAAATGTATTTAGAAAAACAAGAGCTTTTACAAAAAAGACAATACAAATCTCCTCCAAGCAGTAGTTATGGTAACCGGACCGTCAACGTGCTTTGTGTTCAATCCCAATTATATTCTCCTAAATGCAAGAGAAAAGTTAACACGCACATTACACGCATCCTTAGTTCAACCGACAAACTCAAACCAACCAACAAACCAAAAAAAAAAAACAATCAACCAACCTCCACAATCTTCTTCTTCATTCTTTTTTTAAAGGCAGTTGACGTCCATCTTTTGAACCCCCACAATCTTCTTCTTCTTCTTTCTTTTTTTTACGGCGGTTCAACCAACACAATCAAAACTGAAGGGCCTTTTAAAGCCCAGTTTCCCGCCAAAGAATTGGGCTAAACCACCTTTTTTTGACCAGAAGGGGTAACAAGAAAATAAAAGTACACTTTACAAAATGTATATTAACATATTGACAGTAAAAGACAAAATACCCCGAATCTAGATAAAAAAGGAATGCATTATAATCATGCAAAGCAATGCCCAATACAAACATCTGCAATAAAAACAAGGAAATGAAAACCACCATCACCCGCTACCCAAAATGGAAACAGCCCAAATTATAACATGGCCGACAGAAGGGCCACGCCTTTCCTTTACCACACGGAAGTGTTGAGTATGCTACTGTATTCTCTAACGTTTTAATAAAATGATCTGCACCAAATGGATGCATTTTCTTTGACCTGAAACTTGAAAACAATGTGAACTGAGGAATTAAATGCTGACTGTAACAAAAACCGGTGATGGACCTCATCACCACAGTCGGTCAGTCTGAGAGAGAATGAAGTCACCAGTGAAGATAGAGAAGAACGTCTCGATCTGCTGAGCAACGTGACAAACCCAAACTCACAGGTTTATTCTAGTGTCACAAGTCAGTAGAAGCAGAAGTTTGAGCGTCAGCAGTGTGACATTGCGGTGAATGTTGGTGCTGGTGTTTCTCAGAATAGACACGACGAAACAACCACAATGAGGAACTTTCCGTCTTTTAATGAGCTGCAGAAACATTCCATTTCTGCGTGCGCACACACGCACACACTTTTGTACGTTTGTGCGTTTACACACTTACAGAAGGACAATAAAGCTGAACTAGATCACAGATTGAAACGTACAATAATATGTTTAGTTTGAGAATGGTTAAGATATGTTAAGAAACACACACACACGCACACACACACAGATTAATGTGGCTAAAACGACAAAAAAGCTGAACTAGATCACAGATTTAACGTGAAATATGTTTAGTTTGAGACAGGTTGAGATATGTGAAAACACACACACACACACACACACACACACACAAATAAATGTGGCTAAAGCAACAATAAAGCTGAACTAGATCATATTTGAAATGTAGATCATGTTTAGTTTGAGACTGGTTGAGATATGTGAAGAAACACACACACACACACACACACACACACTTTTCATCTAGAATCAGTGTGAATCAGGAAGTGTGGAGTGTTGAAGGCGTTGGTGTCTTTCAGTGTCAGTCATTCTTCATCAGGATGAAGCTCCAGCATCTTCCTCTTCTGCTCGGTGAGTCTGGTTTCTTCTCTCCTCCGAGCAGATGATGAAGATCTTCACCGTCTAGAGAGTCTGAGGAGAAAAGCTGCTGTCGTTTCTCTCTTTGTGTCGTTCAGTGTTTCTGGAACTTTCTGTCCTTTAGTTTCACTGGGACTGAATCTGTCGCTGATTATTGACTTTCTCTCTTTCTCTTTCAGCTTTTCTCACGTCAAGAATCGACTCTGGAGAATCTAAGAGTAATTAAACATCTTCAGAGTTTCTTCGGATTTAATGATTTAATTTTGTTAAAATTCGTAGATTTATTTAGAGTTGTGAACGATTTTTATGCTTAATGTCAAACACAAATACAAACATTAAATATAATCATATTATATAATATATAAATATAATCATAATCACACATTTAGAAATACACTAAATATAATCGCTTCTAAAAGCAAAACATGATCATTATATTCAGCATCACAGTCTCAGTCAACTTCTGTATTTTTTCTTTCTCCTGTTGTAAATCTCTAATATTTCCCGTGTTGATGTTTTATATTGACAGATTTTGTCACTACAGTGAGTGTTTCACCTCAGAGTTCAGTTTACACTGGAGACTCAGTTACTCTGAGATGTGAAGTGAATGATCAGCGGGACGGATGGACGTTTTACTGGATCAAAGACTCAAACCCAATATTCAAAGAATCTTCAACTCTGACATTCAGTCCAGTGAAAGTGTCTGATGGAGGAGAATACAGATGTAGAGCAGTTTCTTGCCATTATATTACTTGTACTGAGTCGTCTCTCAGTGCTGCAGTGACTCTGACTGTCCTGGGTGAGTTTCTCTCTTTGTCTTTCAGTTTCTCTCCTCAAGAATCGACTCTGGAGAATCTCAGAGTAATTAAACATCTTCATATTTTCTCCTGATTCACTGTTTCTGAGGTTTGATGGTTTTAATTTATCACGCGTAAACGAAGTTTGTTCAAATCTGTAGAATTAGCTAGAATTGTGACTAAACTTTAATCTTGTGCTGAAAGCTGGACTATTGAATTATGTTTTGAATTATAAATTATAATCGCGTGAGGAGAAATCGTGATTATTTTATGAATGATCTGGTATTTTTATCGTGAACATCACCAAAGTCTCAGTACTTTTTTATTTTCTCCTATACTTTCATCTCTAATATTTCCTGTGTTTTCTGTTGTCAGATCTCCTCACTACAGTGAGTGTTTCACCTCAGAGTTCAGTTTACACTGGAGACTCAGTTACTCTGAGATGTGAAGTGAAGAATCTGAGGGAGGAATGGAAAAGTAATACGACGTTTGAATGGACTAAACTCTCAGAACCACATGATGAAAGATCTTCAACGGTGTCATTCAGACGTGTGAAAGTGTCTGATGGAGGAGAATACAGATGTAGAGCAGTAGTTACTCACCCTGGTCATCAGCGCTCATCATCTCTCAGTGACGCAGTGACTCTGACTGTACGGGGTGAGTTTCTCTCACACACTAATCAATCTGTACAATATTGATTTGAGCTGCTGCTAGAAACAAAGACGTAACTAATATACAGTAGATATACTGATGTACTGATAATTATCAGATTTTTTATGTAATAATGACTGAATAGTTACAATAACTGAATGATTTCCATTTCTTTCATATTAAAGATTGGCACTTTGAGATTTGTGTACAAATGTAAAGTGCCTTATAAATCGAATATATTTATTTTAATCTTATTAAGAATTATTAATTCTAAAAAATGTATTTGCTCAAAAAATACTCATTTACTGTATAATAAAAGTATTTTAAAAAGCATTTAAAAAGCATTCTGACACTTATTTATGTAGTAGTAAAGTTTATCATAAGAACATTATAATTTTAGTTGCTCCTGTGACGAGGGACTTGTGATCGTGATGAACCAGAGACACTGAGTCTTTTCAGAAGTGATAAAGTGTTTGATCAGTGGCGCCACCTACAGGCCCGACACTAGAAACACAGTGAAGCTCCTGCAGTGTTTCTGCTGTAGAGTCACACACTTCTGCTGTTCATCTGAAGATCACCAGTCCATCACACCACACACTGATCATGACGGAGCTTTACCTTACACAACACGGTGAAGGTGTTAAACATTTGTGTGATTGTATTTCAGATCCTCTACTAGTATTAAGAGTTTCTCCTGGTCACTGGGTGAATGAAGGAGACACAGTGACTCTGATCTGTGAGTTCAACCACTCGTCCTCAGACTGGACCTTCAGCTGGTTCCGTCTACAACTTTCTTCTGGTCAGTTTTGCTTCTTCATGTTCTTCAGTCAAACACTGACGTGATTCAGATAGAAACATCTAAACTCT
>MU204432.1:10867033-10877689 GCA_017309775.1 Paedocypris sp. Pulau Singkep
GATTGGCTTGATTTCTCCAGGTCAAGTTCAGGATTCTCTGTGTCTTTCAGCTTGGGCTCCTCATGTTTCTGGCCTGAAGCTGCTCAGTTTTCTGTTGGCGCTTTCTGCTCATCTGATGGCCACAGTCGCGATGATCGTCACTCGCCGCAGAATGAAGCGTCACCAGCCAATCGTCACACGAGATGATGAATCTGGTTCTTAGAAGAACGTCCATCACTCAGCAGATCTGAGCCGTGATGCCGTGGCTCCTGATGAAAGACGCGATTGAGTAGAAGATCCTACAACTTAAACAGACATTACGTCTAGAACTAGAACTTTGTAGTGAAGGAAAGTCATTATTTGTAGTGAAGAAATAGTCATTTTATCAGATGTACCGTATTTTTCGCCGTACAAGACGCACTTTTCATTCCCCAAAACTGAGGGTGAAAAGTTGGTGCTGTTGACCTAATCAGGTCCTTGCGTGTTCAAAATTCAGCTCAAGACTTAGATGCTAATGAATCAAATGTTTTATTACAAAGAAATGTAAGTACAAGCTGGTTGAACGTCAGTCAATATCAGTCCATATGGTGGTCTAGGTAGCCTTGGTGACTAACGCATCCTTTCTGACCTCCCTGACCTCGGTCTCATGTTTACTGACTCCACAATGTGTAAACTTTGAGAATAAGCTTTGGTTTTTCATTTAGCCGATTAATATATGCAATGAAAAATAAAGCAATAATAAACAAAACTCCCACAACTCCCTCTCTTGTGACCTGAAGAGGTCACGCATATCAAAACCCAATTGTGTGCAGACTGAGCCAGGTCGAAAATGTTCCTCTTTGTTGAGGAAGACACCTGAAGCCGACTCTGTAATTAGCGTATGAGCAGTCACTACAAGTCAATCTGCCTAAGATATTTGTGATGTTGTGATTTCTTTACAATAACGTGTTCTGAGACCGGTATTCTTTTAGCAACAGCGTTCTTTATTCCTCCATTCTCTCAACTCCATTCTACCCGCTCGTCACGCAGAACGCATAAACATACTCCACCTAGTGGTCGGAGTCAAGCACATACATCACAATATTGGGGGTGAGAAAAACAAGAGAAGCTAACTAACAGCATGTCCTGTCAGGATTGAGCCCCAGTTGGCTTAATCAATTCTCATTTGATTTTTCTCAGGGAAAGACGTTCAATCAACCCCCTAATTGGCTTTTTGGGTGGTTACAAGCATGTCTGATAGTATATATGATCATGCTGCATACAAATATTAACTATAACATTCTCGAAAATCGCAACAAGTGAAAATCGTAAGTCAAACATGCAAATGAATATATGAGCAAAAGCATCCCGAGTCCGGTCAACAATTTAAAGTTACTATTAGATCATTTAACAGTTCTATCAATGAAATACTTTAAGAGCAAGCGATAAGCTGGAAAATCTAAAAAAACAGAACAACAATCAAGTGCATTTAAACAGGAGAAACATCATCATCGGAGTGTTTAAGGAGGGGCGTAGAGTAAGCAGGAAGTGGACTGGGAGAGTGTCTCGCTTTTCAATGTCATAACTATCATCAAAAAGATCATCGCTTTGTATTTACCAAACGTATTAGTGAACCATTTATCAAGGGGACTGTTAAGTCCAGAATCTTCTATAATTTAGCTCCAAACCTGAAGAAACACCAGTCGGCAGGAAGTTGGCTTATCAGACGACACAATCTGGTTTGATTTGTGGGTCTGTGAACGTTCCATCATGAAAGCAATGATTATAGCAATGATTCCAACTACTAGACACGCTAAAACAACTTTTTTTCTTTCCCAAAGCGTCGCCATTTTTGTGGTTGGAATGAGAAGAGTGAAATTAAGCTACCACACTAAGATTAATTGGGAAAAATATAATCAAAAATAGAAAATTAGTCAGGATTAGCAATCTTACAGTAAACATTCAACAAGTAATAATAATAATAATAATAATAATATGAGTATTTGTAGGGCGCTTTCCACAGTTTTAACCGTCTCAAAGTGCACACAAGTGATTGTAACGATGCACGGAGAATCCCGTCAAACTAAAGATGCAATTCACAGAACGTACATTGTGGTCACTACATCTTCATTCTTGAAAACTTTGCAAATGGTCTGCGTTACTTTGTCATAATTCAACTTGTCTAGTCCACAGCCCAGCCGGGGTATGGACACACTTTTGATGCCGTTTGCATTACATCAACTTCTCATAGCAGTTAAGCTGCTCTCAAGGCCTTCGTACCAACTGTTCCTAAACAGAGTGAAGACAAAGAAACAAAAGTCGCTATTGTACAGGATCAAAGCGTACTAGAATAGTACAGTAGAATGTAGAGTAGTAGACTTGTAGTAGAATCAGCACTAGAATGTAGAGTAGTAGACTTGTAGTAGAAACACCACTAGAATGTAGAGTACTAGACTTGTAGTAGAAACACCACTAGAATGTAGAGTACTAGACTTGTAGTAGAAACACCACTAGAATGTAGAGTACTAGACTTGTAGTAGAAACACCACTAGAATGTAGAGTAGTAGACTTGTACTAGAATAAACAGTGACAGCACCACCACAACAACACTTTTCAGATTCAAAACCCATTTTTAGATGGTAAGTTGCTTGCCGTGCCACATATTGCTTTCCTGACACATCCCCTACTGAGCTGCAAGTGTAGTGTCCCTCAGCATCTTCAGTAGCACCAGGAATTACTAGGTGGTCTGAGGAGATCTGGAATCGTGTGTCTGACGCTTGAATCGTTTGACCGTTAAACTGCCACTGAATCTGCTCCTGGTTGACGGGTCGACACCACAGCTTCACTGTCTTCCCAGCGATGAAGAACACTTCTTCAGTGGTTTCTGAAACACACAGTCCACTTTAGCTCCAGAGGCGTCTTCTACGCTGTGCCATTATGATACCAACCTGTTCTACATGGACCGGCGTCACTCAGATTCTGAATGACGGAACTGTGGAGGACGTAAACGCAATTTATGAAAATATTAAATGTATATACCAGCCAGACAGATGTGGAGTGTGAGGCGTCATCATCGTACCCGGGTGTGTGTGTGTGGGTCACAGTCACACAGCGCTGAAGATGCAGATCCCAGCCACAGTGAGGGTCTCTGGCCCGAACACAGTCCAGACGCTCCCGATAACGGCCACAATCAGCGATGGGGATCTGCGTCACGCCGACATCCGAAAGCACGTACAGCTGCGGAGAGCAACACCACATCACACACACACACGCCACTCAGCACACATCACTTCTCTACCCAGGCGTTGAAGAGTTTCAGCTTCTTCACAGGCACCGTGTTGGAAAACAGCTCAATCTCCAGAATGGTCAGCATCTCTCCAGCGTAATTCACCGCCTTCAGCACAGAGCCGCGCCCTGAAACACAGTCAAACGCAACAGATTGCGACTGGAGAGAACAGGCCAAAGGAAAATACTGCAATTTCACAAAGTAAATGTAATTTCACTAATTCTGTAGTCATTTTAAACGTTTCTTCACTCTATCCGTCTTAGCAGGTTCTGATCATATTATTTATTCCTTTTTTAGTGTTTTTTTCCTTTCCACTCGTTTGTTCTTTTAAAGCTTCTTCATGCTCACTGTCCTTTGCTTCTTTTGATAATATCATTTGTTTCTCTCTCTCTCCATTTCTTCATTCTTTTCTTCTTCATGCCTTTAACATTCTATTCTCATCTGTTTTACAGTCTTTACAGAGGTCAAATGACAGAGTTATCGTTACTTGTGCCAATGAACATGACGTGGTGAATCTCTCCATTCACAGCAGTGGCAGCCGTCACTGCAATTCTCGTGAATTCCACTCCTCTCATCAGGAATCGAGCTTTCTGTCCCAGAGGATTCACTCTGTCGCTCATCCAATATTTGTTGTCAATAAACGTAAAGGTTGCGTCCGGCAGATCTAGAGAACTATTGAAGCCCTTCTGTCTGGCGCGGTTGTCAATGCACTGAACAGAAAGAAGATCAGAGGATTAGACTTGGCGATGAGGTTTAATGAATGATGGTGGATACGGAACAGGTTTCTTACAGCTCCAGGTCGAGGGTCCGGTATTTCACCACTGAACGGCACAAATTGTTTAAAGCCCTCCACCTCCTCCATGAATTTGCTCGTGGAGAACACTGTCCTGATGTCTTGAATAGAATAAGCACAAACTGCAGAAAAGTCGGAGTCTTGTCTAGACACAAGGAACAAAGTCAATTGATATAAAAAAAAAATAAAAAAAAATAAATATATATATATATATATATATATATATATATATATATAAATATTCAAAAAATGTAAATATAAACAGTGCCATTTCTTCATTCTCTTGTGACTCTAGATTCTCTCTTGGCACGTACAAGCATCTGCATTTTAAAATGTATTAAGTACTATTTGTGAGACTGAATTTATGCTCTTATGAAGCATCAGCTATTTGAATAATATAAAAACTAAAATTAAAAATCGTCTCATATTATTTCAAAGCGGGATGTACAATTTCATTCTCAAATAATCAGTTCTCAAAAAATTTAAAGCAGTTGTCCCCGACCTTTTTATTGTCACGGACCGGTAATTGTTTGATCATTTGACCGCGGCCCGGGGGGGGGGGTATGTTTTATGTAGTATTTATTATATTTTTCTATTATTATTTTATATTTTTTTTATTTAAAATTTTCTATAAAAATTATAGATTATTTAAAAAATTATATTTGCTTTTTTGTTTTTTAAATGTCAAACATGACAGACTTTATATTTCTTCAATTATCCTTTGAACAAAGAAATTTCTACATCTTTGAAACAAAAACAATTTGCATTGTGCTCCTATAATTGTGCTATTACGGTACACAAATTCAATGTATAATGCTCTGAGCCTCTTCACTCTTACTGATTCATAATTAGGAAAGTCTTTTTGTTCATTCAAAACTGTTAAAGCAGCGTGTTCTTACAAAAATGATGGTTACTAACGAGAGAAAAGAAAAGACAATTTAAACTAAGAGTTTGTTGTTCTGATTCTGAGTTTTCTTTCCTTCCGAGCCAATGAAAACAGTGCAGTTACCCTAGCAAATTCTGCATAGGGCCCCCTGAAGGCTCGGGACGGCCCTGTATATAATATTATATATATATAAATATATATTTCAAATAAAAAAATCTTGGATATAATTAATGTCCTCTTGGGGGCCGCGCGCAGCAGCGTAGCTCGCGTATGCCTTGGGCGGCTCTGACTGTATATATATATATATATATATATATATATATATATATACACACCATGCAGTTATTGAAAGGACTGGGGATTTTATTGTAATGGTTTATAGACACTCATTTTCGACTAGTGTAATAACTTACGACTGTGGGGTGAAGACGGCATAAAACACACAACTGGTCCAATTTTCTGGGCAGAATTGGAAAACGTCCTGGATCAGAAGAGGCAGGAGGACATTTGGAACCGGACAGTCGATTGTTGCCTGTTGGAACGAGCTGAACTTTTTTATGAATGTTTTCTTCCCACCCACGTCTCCCTAAAGAAGAAGAGATGTGTGTTACCCGGAGTAACTTGAAGAGTTGAAGACTAAAGACAGTGTTTTACTGTAGCGTGTGTTTTACCCGGCACACACGACCAACTCGAGAGACTTGCACTTGTGAGTAAACGTAATTGTATTCCTCAGCATCCTCACTGAAGAACAGGTAGATCTTGTCGTCGTCTCCTTCCGGACTCTCTTCTGCCTCTGGCATGTGCGCCAAATGAATGAAAGTTGCCCCTTATGAGGAAAACAACATTAAAACAACAAATACATGGATTCCAAATCAGTAGGTGTCAATAATTCTGTTTTTATAAAATTTTTATATTTTACTGACCAACAATTTTTCCGCCTACTTTTTACTTCTAGTTCTTACTTTTTTTTCCATTGTAAATATCTGTACTTTCTACATCTTACATTTTAAAAACTAGCCGCGTTGATTCTATTTCATTTTGGTTACTTTTATTTCCGTTTTGTCATCGATCAGAAAAAAATAAGATCCAGAGAAATTGCGCCATCCGGCTACAATAAAGTTGATTGTGGTTGGATGAGACGCACAGACATCTTGGTTGCTTTTGTAACCTCGGCTCCATGAATTGTCAGGGAACGAGACGTCTGTTAGTCGGACTGACGATGGTACTCAGGAGATCGGATGGGAGCTGATTCGCTGCTTCAACTCTTCAACACGCCAATGAACCTGAAGTTCATGGCTACATGGTAACAACAAAGACAAGGTAACAACAACTATTTCATTCGGTTGCTGTCGGCCACAACCACGCCGAACACACCGATTTTTGGCTTGTCTCTTTCACGCAAATTGGCTTTCATCCGATCTCACAAGTCCCATCGTGAGTCCAACTGAGGCGTCGAAGTGAACTGACGATGAAAGGGAGCACGTCTCCTTTACCTCCCCAGGTGAGACAAGTGTGAGGCGGAGTGTCTGTAAGTGAAGCTGCTCATGTCTCTGTGTCTAGTAAAGGTGCTAGAGATCTCAAAGTGAAGCCTGGAGAAATTCAGTTAGTATCTTTGTGAGACTTTTTACTAGTTATTAAGAGTTACTGTGTTTTGTTGAAGCTGGATTTTTCAAACAGAGAACTTCAGATTTAGGACTGTTGTTTTGTTACACGTTTTTACACATTTTATTTTATTTTATTACGGACGTTTATTCGACACCTTTGGAGCATAATGCAGCACGTTCAAAATATGGAAATCCATAAATGGTGAAAACAATTACACAATGCATAACCGCTTTGGCGACCGAACCAAGCATTTTTGCATATTGTTGATGCAAGTTCTGTGCTTAAATTGTTAAAAGCTCAATGTTTCCAGTTGTTATGTGATGTAACTGTCACCTAACCTCTAATAAACGTTCTCTTGATGGTATCCTGTGATTTGAGCGTCAGATAATAATATGTCCCCATAAAATTGTTTGGAGTAGCCGAATAAACCATGTCATCTGAAAAGGGAGGGAAAGAGAGAAAAAGTGAGGAATGAGAGAACAGAAAGAATACGTTTCTTCCACCAGTCTCTCACACCAGCTGTACGTACCGACCAGCGTAGACGTGTATGTATAGAAAGGACTATATGGACATATTCCCGCTCCGTCCTCTGCTTTGTTCTCCAGAAGCAGCTGACCATCAGAATAAGACTGAGAAGAAGAAGAAATCCGCCTCGTCAAAGCTTGTGCTCTCAACACGTAAGCGACAGTGACACTCACCATATAGTCGCAGGTCGGCTTGAAGGCATTAGTTCCACACACATACATCCTGCCGTCTGTCCTCGTATGAAGGGCCAGGATGTAGTTTCTGCAGTCAGTCTGCGCAGTCAAACAAACGACTCATTACCGACAGATAATGTCATATATGTGCTTGGTTGACTCCGACCACTAGGTGGAGTCATTTACAGAACTGTGTATTTTTTAAATTGACAACTGCATAAAATAATTTTATGAATAGACGTTATGAACAAACGCATTAAACTATTTACTATTGCTATATGATTTTACATTTAAAGTGTAAAGTATTCCAAGAGAGCGACAAGATACATAACGAGAAACAATTTGAATAGATTCAAATTTTGAATTTACAGTATGATACTTGAGACAGTAGATATCTCAAAAGTTGTCGATTGTAGATTTTTCCAAACTTCTAGAAATCTGCAAATGCAATTGTGATTAGTCGCAAACCGCAAACCGCCCATTTTATGTTCAAATTCTCAGAGAAACGTGTGCTCGATCGAGTCTGGTGAGTGATTAATCTGTGAAATTCAATGTCATTTTCACTGCGCTCCTGCAAGTTATAATAAATAATTAGTTTGGCCGTGTAACTAATAATTCAACAATTTAATTTACACATTTTTAGGTAAATTAAGACAAAAATAATTTGCTGAAGACCGCGGTTTCCTCATAAAAAGAAAAGATGTTCGACTCCTAAGTGAACAGATTTAGGTAGATACATACATGTGTTTGTGAATAGATGAATAGTGAAAAGATGCTATATTTTGTGATTTTCTACGGTAATCTGGATGTTAACCAACTACTATGCTGTGATTATTGTGATTAATGATTATTTTCTCTTTTTATTCATCAGTTGTGTTGAATTATTACAGACTCCCTCAAGATGCAGTGTCAGCTTAGTTTACCGGCGACAAACAAAAATTCACTGTCGAATTTGATGAAACACTTTGCGTCTATTTAATGTTAAAGTGATTTTTTTTGTCAAGTTAAATTACACAGATCCTCCCTGTGAGAATGGATTTATACCCTTGTGCTTTTATGTTTTATTCTCCTTATAGTCTCATTAGATTTTATGTATTCCTATATTTAGAATCTTGATGAGACTATAAGGAGAATAAAACATAAAAGCACAAGGGTATAAACAAACAATATAATGTGTCCAATGTCATATTATGGGGCAAGCAAAAGTGGGGCAAAAATAATTGAAAAAGGAAAAGATGATGATCGATCTTCTCCACGGCTTCGGGTTTGTGTGTGTGTTCACTTCACTGTGTGTGTGTGTGTGTGTGTGTGTGTGTGTGTGTGTGTGTGCACTTTCACGGATGGGTTAAATGCAGAGCACAGATTCAGTATTTGTCCCTAGTGGCCATATTGCCGTCACCTCACTTTCCACTTCCACTAAAATGGCAGATGCTTCTCCAGGTCACCCCTTGTGTCTATTGTCTTACTTTAAATCAAACAAGAATACAAATTTTGCCAGTAATGTAACTATGGCCTTTGTATACTGTAAATGATACCTTTGTACATAAATGCTTTGCACACTGTAGCTCTACTCAGCAGAAGTCTCCACTGACTGGAGTTCGCATCCAAGCTTTCCACTCACCACAGCTCACACGCCTCACAATAACAGTGTTTTGATTCGATTCAAAGGTCAATGAAGGAGTTCATTTTTTTCTATTCTATTCTGAACACCCAACATTTCTGACATGTAGGAGGAATATTCCATCACACACCTCGACATTTGGCCTTTTGATGGAGCAGTCACTGTGTCGCTCTTCAGCGGCCGCCCATCTCACCTGAGAAGAGAATAGAAGCGTAAATATCAACCGGACGTTTAATTCTTGACCAGACAATCCTCACCATGCTCTTCTTAATGGAGATGTCGTTCAGGTCCAGGGCAAAAATGGCTTCTGTTGCTCCCACGATGAGCAGGTTGAGATCTTCCCTCAGCAACACTGCGGTGTAATTCAACACACCTTCCTGGCGAAAATGTCGTCCTCCGTTGTCTAACCAACGAAAGAGCAACAAACACTTGAAAGCACGAGTAAACACGTCTCAAACTAAACCAAGTTTCTTTCTGCAAACAGACTCGGTACTTTTTTCTTCAAACTGATTTAATTGTTTTATCATTTTGCTTTTCTTTTGAATCACATGTTTTATTTTACTCTCGAGAATGAAATTGCGGGAACTACGTATTTTAAAATCAACTAAAGACTGCGATCGCAACCGAGATCTAAATGGGATTCACTGACCTTTCAGTGGAACTGTTCTGCATGATTCCAAAGTTCCGACCCGAGTCCAGACCGACAACATAAGCAGGACAGTGAAACAGAACATGACGCTTCCTCGGATCCCAGAAGACCCCAGTCTCTTCTTGTAGAGCAAAGTAAAGTTTCAAGCTGCGAGATTCAAAAGTTTGGTGGCTTACTTTGTAATAAAAGTTTGAACTGAAGTTACTGGCCACATTTCTCACTCCTAAAAACAGAAGGTTTTCCTCAAACAGACCATGTTCTGACCTTGAGAGAAGAAACACTGACCTCGAGTGTATGTCATTTTACAGAAGCGTGAGCAAGCAGTTACTCGCTGTGCTTCACCGTTTGTGGTGCAGTTTTTAAGTAGCGTCTAATACTAGTCATCCCTCACTACTCTCCCAGAACACACTTCAATTGTCGACAGTTTATTTCTAATGTTTCGGTGAACATACTCTACTGAATATATATTTTCAGTTGCAATCACAGTGTGTAAATCACAGGTGTCAAACTCAAGGCCCGGGGGCCAGATGTGGCCCGCGAGAGCTTAAAAGTTTAGAGTGTCTAAAAATAAATACCAAAAAATATATTAGAAGTGTGCGTTGACCAAAAGCTACATTTCCCACAATGCCTCTTGACTACGGTAGCCGCGGCAGTGTTTCCACAGTTTTGTTATTTCTCTTGCTAGAATTTAAATGATTTGTTTTTTAATTATTTTTAAAATGTAAAAAGATTGTTGTTAGAGCAACAAGCAAACACAGGTTTTCTACGCAACTGCAATAGTCACTTGACTAGGTTGTGATAAATACTGACTTGTGTGGGACACCAGGCCATTTCAGGACCAGGGACAGTGATCGCAGATGCTGCAGGATGGCCAGGTGTCTCGCAGTTATTTTAACATTAAAGAGTAGTTACGTTACATTTGATTACATGCATTTACATTTATAAGTTACAGCCGGCCCTTTGAGGACAGTCATTATGCTCCGCCCACTGTGCGTCCTTTATTTTCCTGCTCAGAGAAAATCAACTGATGCTGTGAATCGTGCAGGAGACGAACATTCTTCACATCAGCGACAGTAAAGACAGATTTACCATTTAATACAGTTCTAGAAAACAGCTTTTAATATTCACACACACACACACACACACACACACACACACAC
>MU204432.1:10882651-10897583 GCA_017309775.1 Paedocypris sp. Pulau Singkep
CAGAATGTGAGCGAGAAGCAGCGGATCACAAGGTCGAGTAGATGAGAAACACCTCGTCTCTTCATGATACTATCTGAAAGGATAATCCATAACTCTTGTTCTCTTCAGCTCGTTCTTCTGCTCCTGGACTCTTAACCATTGGACTCTCTGTTGGATCGACTCTGGTTTTCCTCCTGGTTCTAATCTTGGTCGTGAGGAGTTACTTCAGAAACCAGAAAGGTCAGTCTGGTAAAGATACTGAAGTGTGTGTTTGTGTAGCTGGAGCATCTCCATCTTTCTCTACCGTCTCGACAAAGACTTCACGCTTGAGGAGAAAGACTCACGGAGCTTCTGTCTGCATGAAACTCACACATTAGTCAAAAGTGTAACTCATGTGGAGAGTAGCGGATGTAGAATAGAAGATGAATAGCTGGAAGATGAAGTTCTCTCAGTGTTTGTGAGGAATGAGACGAGGAGGAACGTTCACACCGATGATGATGATGATGCTGAAGACTAGAGCTCACATGATCCTGTGTTCAGACGCGTGTGTCTGTGTTTCAGGAGCTGATGACATCACTTATGCTGAAGTTAAACACAGATCTGCTCAGAAGAACCAAGGCAAGACGGAGACTTTCCTCCTCAGTGATTCTCTCTGATTCTAGACTGACTCAAGGAACGTGCACGTTTATTATGTTTCAGTGAAGAAGACGGAGACTTGTTCTGAGGACATCTACTCTCGTATGAAGCCGCAATCAGATCCAGGTGAAACTAATCAGCTACTAATTTAAACGCTTGTACTGATTTAGTTCTGGTGTTTTCTTTCAGGTTCTGAGCCACAGGAAGTGACGTACGCACCAGTGACAATAATTAGCAGACCAGAGACCTTCAGAACGGAGCATCACTGACTCGTTTAGTTTCGCGTCTTTTCACAATTTATTCCAAAACACAAATATAACGGTGGACTACGGTTTATTGAGTCCCGAGCAAAAAGGAAAACCCGAAACTAATTATTTTACATTCGACTAATATTGTCTTTGCTGGTTTAGGACAACATATTAATTTTAGTTATATTATTATAAGTTTAATTTGTTCAAAATAAAAAAGCCTCAAGTCACGTAGGTGCAGCTGTGGAGACTGAGCTGACCACGCCCGGTTTCTTCTAGAACAAGTGCGTCTACTATGGCGAAGGCACATACTAAAGTGAGGGCTCTGTCAAGTTCAGCTCTGTAGTTCACTTCCAAAAAATTGTATACTTTATTTTATTTGTCTGAAGTCATTTTGTGAGAGAACCGCGACACTTAAGTGTCCGCCGTTTTAATTCAAAAACACAATCTGTACCACAACATGATTACATATATCTATATAGTCTGATATTTTGTGCGTCTCATCTTAATTTAGCAGATTTAGTGATGCGTATATACAGGCAGTGATTAGAGTTTAGATTTTTCAGAAGCTTGTGTAAATTGTTTGATTAGTAATTGTATGCTTGAGTAATATTTTGTCATGTTAATCATTAGCTTAGCACACGGCTAATCAGCAGGTGAAGTTTTCTACTTTTAAATTAGTTTCATTTTCTGTGTTTGTTATGTGCTTGTAAATAAAATATTAAATCCTAAATGTGAGTCTACAATTCAAATCCTCATTGTAACAATTCTTACGTATTTGCTGCATGATTTGTTTTGTACATTAAAGTGTGTGATTATGCCAATATGGCCACCAGGGGCAGTATCTACATTGTGCTCCACATTTACACACACACACACACACACACACACACACACACACACACACACACACACACACACACACACACACACACACACACACACACACACGTGGCATGTGTTGGGGGTGAGTGTCTTGATCATGGTCACTACAGGTGTGACAGGAAGTCTCCGTATCCTCACAGAGTTTGCCACGATTTTTTGTAATTTATTTATTTTTTTGAGGTAACCACTATTACCATACTGGGTTATAATCTAGTTGTGCGCTAGTTTCCCTGTCGGGCCATTTAGAAAGGATTCCCTCAATCAGAGCAAATGGAATCACAGCGACCCCTACTGGAGAAACACTCTGCTGCGCGCGCACACACACACACGCGCACACACACACATACACACACATACACACACACACACACACACACACACACACACACACACACACACACACAATTCACCTTAGAGCAGTGGTTCTCAATTTTTTTTGGTCACGCCCCCTTTAAACTTATAGAAAAATCTTGAGAAGCGCTGAGTAAAAGTGAAAGTGTTTAAAAGACAAGCAACAGAAGACAGGAGACACAGACGGTAAAAACGTTCTCTTTTTTACTTTTTCATTTTAATACTTCACCTCTTATTAGAATAGTTTCTGTGCAGGACTAGCAAATCAAGGTGAATTATAGAATAAAGAAATCTTTTAACATCTTTTTGTGTTGTTTTTAAATTTTACTCTTGCAGTCTTCACTATCAAACTTTTTTTCTTGTTGCATTTCAGAGGTTAAAAAGTTGTAAAATAAGTTCAAGTTTAAACGGATGCTCTCCAGATTTTCAAATGTCTTTTATTTGTGTTTGATTTATTGGATATGTATTTTTATACATCTGAGTTAGAGTCATTTTAATTTTTGGTAAGGCTTTAATATGCCTCAGATAAATGAAACCATAGCGACGCGGCTTCCTGAAAGAGTGTAAACAACCGCTAGATGTGCACCGTGTTTCTAGTCTTGACTGCACGTTTGTTTTGTCAGAAAAAAAAGTTGAAAACGAGCCACACGAGTATGAAGACATTTTACATGTAATAACAGCGTTATCAAAACAAGTGGAGAGATTTTGTCCTGCATTTCAGATTGGTTTTACAAAATTGCAAAGATTTACTTGTATTTAGTTTTACACTTATAAAAAAAAAAAAAAAAAAAAACTTGATTTTGGACCTATGTCCTAATGTGAAGAATTTCAAACGTTTACTGTACATTAAAAAAGCAATTCAGGTGGGAAAAGGTATTCCGAAGTCAGAATTCGGACTTTATAACGCACATTTCAAGATAAAACTTGCAAAACTTTTTTTAAATGAACCTATGATGAAGAAACAACGTTTTGCTTGTGTTTGACACAACTACATAATACTGATCTTAGAGTATTCGCAGAATTCGTAGAGTGTTCTTTCGCAGAAGAAAGAACGCACGTTGCTATGGTTACCGAACCTGAACTACTCCAGTGGAAATCAGAGGTTAACCACATACTTACTGTGTATCTGCACGCTGAACCAGCCAGCTGGAATACAGCACAGGTTTCTGCAGAACATACACTCACACACAACCACACACTTGTAGTTGTCAAGATACCAGTGAACTTTAGACATTACTCAACAATGGCTTTATTTCACACAGCTGCACTGGGTCCATGACTGAAAAAAGCACTTATCTGAACTACTGTGAGGGTACTGTGATATTATTGAAAAAATATGAGTTTTAGGTTTTGTTTCGCTTTGTCACAGTGAATCCAGGCCTGGCCCTCATCGAGTTTCTGCTGGAGAAACAAGAGAATCGTCCTGACGGGGAAACTCAGTGAATTTTCGTTTTTCTGGTGGCACCAGGTGAAGAAAACCAGCCATTTCAGCTCATACATCTGTGTAGACCAGACATGGGCAAGCTACGGCCCGCGGGCCACATGCGGCCCGTTTAACGTTTGAACTTGTAAAAATGTAAAAAAAAAAAATGATTAATCCATTATGAAGGTTTGATTTACTTTCTTCCTGAACACATTTTAAAAATCTTAATCATATACACAAAATTTTGGCAAAAGAATTGTAATAGTATGTTTTTAACATTTATTCTTACAATGTCAGTCTCTAAACTAGAGATTTGAAAAACAAAACAAAAAAAAAGTTTTTACCTTAGGCACGCACCTCTTTATCTCCCTCACACCCTTTTCTCAATTTCTGTAAAAATAACTGTATTTTTACTTTTGTTACTATTATTATATATTATTTAAATTACAAATAAAACAAGTAAAAATGTATTTTACTTTCTCTGCTCACTTCCCTTTTACACTTTAATACAGTTAAATAGATATGTTAGTTTGAATGTGGTACATTTAAAGATATAAATATATTCAGTGGTACCTCTCTTAACGCAAGACTCAACAGAAATTCCAAGTTTGTCAAAGTTTGTTAAACAAAAGGCGACAAGATTAAGCCAATACATGTTTTTCTTAGCGCAAGTATTTTTTGTTCCGTGGTTGCTGATAGGACACCGTAGGTGGAAATTCTTGGGTGGTACGTCACCCATGTGCCTAGACATTAAATCACACCCAATCAGAACAAGTGTTCGCCATGTCAGATTGTAGAAATACTGAATCAAAATACAGAAAAAAAACCAAAATCAATCTGAAGACAAAAACTTTGGTCTAATGATTCAAAAATCATAACCAAATAAATATGATAAAAAAGCAGAACAAAAACACTGAGAAAAGTCAGATTACATAAGACAAACAAAATTTCACAAAGTTGCAAAAATCCTACCTGTAGGAAATCCACAATGAGACCAAGGCACAGTCAAAGTATGTCAAACAAACACTGAGCAAAGAAAACAGGTGTACATATAAAGCAGTGAAAAATATGAAAATAATATATACAAATATAAAAATATAAAAAGGTGAAATGGCGGCATCTAGTGGTCGGACAGGTCCTTAACCCTGACATCAATTAATTGTATTGTTTTTATTATTTTTTGATAGGAGTAAATCTAAACTGGTTAGTAAAAAAAATGATGTAAATTATACATTTGATGAGACTGTTTAATACTCCAAGTTAGATTGAAGTGACAAGCAATGCACGTTCAATAATAGAATAAAAGTTACCTAGTAATTATAACTACGTTGTGTTACAGAGATCTGAGAGAGGGGTGTTATGCCCCATCATTTTAAATTTAATTGAAATGGACTATTCTATATACTTTATATATATATATTTCTTTTTTTAATATTCCTGACATAAAGTAGAATAAACTAAACTTACTTCAAAACCTAACACATTTGTTCAATTGTAAAAGAGTAAAGATTTGCCTGTTCCAAGTGAGCAACTTTAAACTTTGTAGATAAGTAATTAGATGTACTGGTGTTATGTGATAAAAAAAAAAAGTGAAAATGGTCTAAATACTTGTCTAGTGGTGTGAATCAAGGTGTGATGTCAATATATTGTTTTTCCTTCTTCAGAAACAAACATATTAAACATGTATCAGCGGCCCAGCAGCTTGGGAAATCCTCCAGACTTCTTTAAGACTGGCACATCAGATGGCCAAAGAAGATCAGAGTATTTGATCCAGCTTTTGGTGCAGCTTAGGAGCCAGCACCAAAAGGCGTTTCCGGAACTCGACGCAATCACCATTTCGATACCTCAGCAGGAACCGACCCCACCTGGTTCCTCACTGTCCCACTCTCACCACACACTCCCCCTCTTCCATCCCACATCCGAAAACTATTGAGCCTAAACTACATGAAATTACACTGATGAAACCGGTCGTGTTTGATATCTTTTGAATGGTCTCGGTGCGGGTGAAATGATTGTCCCAGCTCCTTGAAGGTACAATAATCCACAATTCAGATACACAAGTTGGGTTATAATCTGCAGAGTGACCCAATCCAATTCAATATGCTCTGTATGCAAATCCAAGAATGACTGTATAAAAGAGTGGATCCAGCTAAAAACTCTCTCATTCTGAGCTATGGTTTGATTTACTAACTCTGTCTATTTTGAATTGGCTTTGGACTTATGTTGATTTGATTATACTAATTGTTACCTGGATAATAAATCGTTATAATCCATTATCATTCTGACTTGTTCTGATATCATTGCATCTTGTGAATTATTTATCTCTGTTAGATTTTCTTGAGGATAATAACCTAGATCACCAATCACGAGTTTAAGTTGATTATTAGTTGTATTGTTAGTATGAGTTGGACTATGCCTCATTTTCAGAATTTGAATATATGATTAAGCTGATATCATACTTATGGGAAGGACTATCCCCTCTAATTCATTAATACAACTCAAGCTTCAGTTGTATCATGGTGTGAGTTGGACTATGCCTCAGCTTTTTATCTTGAATTCATGATTTAAAAGGTTGATATCAGATGTCTGTGAGTTGGATTTGGCCTCAACTTCTGATCTTGAATTCATGATAAAAAATAAAGTTGATATCATAACTATGAGAAGGATTAACCCCTTTGACCATTAGTTAATGCTGATTTAGTTGTATTATAAAGTGTGAGTTGGACTATGCCTCAGCCTATGATCTTGAACTCTGAATATTGATATTGTATTAATGAGAAGGACTAACCCCTCTAATTATCATCTTATACTAAGATTATGTGCACTAGGTGTAATAGAATCAATAAATTCTCACAGGAAGAAGGAATGAGGAGCGAGTAAATGTAGTGAGTCTAAACGGAGTCAGAATAAGTAATGCAATATTAAAATCAAATAATAATTTAATGCATTGAAATCTTTTTATCTTTTGCAGTCAGATAAAACGAGTCAAAACAACTATAAATTTAAAGAGAAAGAGAAAGACAACAGCACGCAGAAACCTTCGGCCGTGTTTTTGGATTCCGCCGTTGGGCCAAAGAACGGGACTTTTACACTTGTAAGAAATTGTTTTTCAATGTGTGAGAAAGTCTCAAGTGCAAAAGTGATGAAACACACTGTAGACTTCTGAAGGAACATCAGATCACTCTTCTCACGGAATCTTGCTCTTTTTTTTTCCAACAGTGCTGAAGTTACAAAGTTACAAGCTGAGTTAGAGAAAATCCAGGAGAAAGTTTCTGCTAAATGTGACGAGTCTTGTCAATAATATTGAAAAGGATTTCAAGAGTCTCAATAACTAATATAATAGAGAGCCAGTCATGAAAAAAATGGTCTGAACATTTTTTTATTCTTTGTATTGTAAATTATTGGACATTTTCTGCCTAAAAATGAAAAAAAAAATTCCAATAAAAGCATTGTTGTTCATCCACTGTAACCATGCAACTGCATTAGAAGCCAGAGGGGGAGGTTATCACTGGAAATTCCACCAACCAGTCTGACACCGCCATCAAGTGCTAGATAAATGCATTACACTTTCATCTTGTGTGTGAATTCGTTTTTGGAGTTTTAAATAATAATGTAATTGGTTAAATGATCACAACAATTTTGTTGCACAGATGCAACATTTTCTCTAGCAGTAGGAGCAGTGACAGCAGTAGTAGAATTCGGTCTTTCTGTTGCCACACTGGGTTATTTTGCTGTTATTCCTGCAGCAGGTACTTTAGTAGCTGTTGGGATTTTATTAGCAATTTTTGCTGTATTTCAGAAAGAATACAAAGAGAAGGACATGAGGTCAGACATTGATAAACAACTGGAAGATGTTCAGAATCAGCTACAGCCTTTGATTGAACTGATGGAAAAGATCTTCCATTTAATTGAGAAGCTACTGAGAAACCCAGAACTACCTGAACACTCAGTCCAGAAACTGAAAGACATTGACGTCTGCCTCAGAACAAAGCTCTTTAAGAAACATGACCAGGGTGAACACACACGATCGGATATATCAGACACTTTCAGTTCTTTAAATGAAGTGCTTGGCGTTCTAAAATAGATTATTGAAGACAAAGAGCTTGTAGCAAATAAAACTGCAAATAAAATCTTTCAAACACTAACTTTTAGAAAAAAAAAAGACAATAAAATAGATGTAAAAGTTCACAGAAAAAGCAAATAAGTTCACGAGAGAGAAGGAAGGAATTGATACGTTAAAGGAGTACTTAAAATCTTTAAAAAACATTAAAAAGACTACTTAAAAAACATTTTTTTTTTTTACAAAAAATAAATTTTACAAATATTAAATTACAACACAGTTATCAGACAGTAAGACTCGCGCACACACACAAGCTTTAGCTATGAATTATAGTTGAGCTATTAGATTAATTTTATATTTGCAGCGTCTACATGAAGATGATGAAGGTGGAAGATTGTTGAGTTCAGTCGTCTATAGTTTTAAACCACTTGTGTAGATTAGATTTCTGTTTGTTTAGATTTCCAGTAATCTGATTTTTGTATTACGTACATATGTATTATTAGTTATTGTGTATAGAGTTGTATTATTCATTTTCTGGTGATAAATGAGTAATGAAGTAATTACTGAAGCTCTCCAATAAACGTGATAAAATAGCTTGGTGTTGTGTCTTAATTTAACTTGATTCTAGGTAAACACTTTTATTACATATTTTATTATATATTTTGACACTAACTTGACCCCATATAAAAGACCTATTGGTAACGTTGAGTATTACCTCTTGAGTGAGAGATAGAGAGACAGAGAGAGAGAGACAGAGAGTGAGAGAGAAGTGACGTAGGCACCAGTGAAAATAATCAGCAGACCAGAGACCTTCAGAACGGAGCATCACTGACTCGTTTAGTTTCGATTTTTATCATTTATTCCAAAACACAAACGTCTCACTCACTGTTCAGACCCGGTGACGGTGGATTATGATTTATTAAGTTCCGAGCAAAAATGAAAACCTGAAACTGTCACGATCCACGATGCAGAAACCCGGGGAACGTGGTGGACAAAAAGTAAAACTTATTAATGAACTCAGGACAAAACTCAGGAACAGGCTGGTGCAACATCAATGACGGACAAGGACGCAAACACAGGTGGCAACTTAAATACGAGACTAAGGAGGGGAACAGGTGGAAACAATGGAACATGTGACTGCAAAAACAGGAAGGAACAACACACAGAATTCTGGTTCTTGTAGTCCATGTCCCAGTCCATACACGTGACAGAAACAAATTCTTTGACTAATATTGTCTTTGCTGGTTCAGGACACAATTCAGTTTAATTTGTTAAAAAAACAATAATCCACAAATCACGTAGGTGCAGCTGTGAAGATATATGCTCTGCTGAGGGTAGTTGAAAAAGCACATTTATCAACATATAGCATATTGATTCATAACGCTCCCTATTGAAGAAAAGCTCAGCAGCACACTGACACACACCCAGATTCGAGAAAGTGAAAGTGTTTGAAGAACAAACAAACAGAAGACAAGAGACACAGACGGTAATAAAACGGTAGGACCTCTTTTTGAGTTTTACTTAAAAAATTTACTTTTTAATACTTCAGATCTTCTCTGTAATATTTTGTGTGCAGGACTAGCAAATGAAGGTGAATTTTAGAATTAAGAAAAACTCTTAACAAGAATAATATTTCTGTGAAAAGCGAATATCTTGATTGAGAGGAAATTTGCATATTTTTCATTTTCACATTTCAAGTTTGCAGTCTCTATTTACAAAGAGCTAATAGACTCCATTTTCAAATCTATTGATAAGTTATTGCAACAAATAGCTGTTGCTAACACAGTTACATAAAGTAAAACATAAAGTTATAGCTGAACAACACAAATGTCTCGAGAAACGTGACATATTACTCAAGTCTCAAGGAAACTTCAATTATTTCTGAGGAGACAGAAGATGTGTTTGGTTTTTGAGTCACTTCAGAAATCCGCTTGAACTTCACTTTTTGATTTTGTACAGCTGTACATTTTAACAAATATTACTTCATCATTTCTAGAAAACGTTTTTGCAGTCGAGTTTGCTGGTCATTGTATAGTTATTGGATTTAAGAAATGTTTTAACTTTGGTGTTTTTCAGTTTTTTACTGCAGCCATCAGTAAAACTATTCACAACGAGTCCAAACACATCTCAAACATTAACAAGCACGAACAGGAGAAGAAGAAGACTAACAGGTTTCTGTAGCACACAACACACACACATTTTATATTTTTTATTTATTTATTTATTTTTTTTTACAGGTAATTTTACATTTTATATAACTTGAAATCTCCAAATTGTCCATGTTACAATGTCATCTCAAGAAGCACTTTGAAGGAACAGAGAAATGTTTGAAAGCGTCTGAAGATCTCAAACACTCAAAATGATATTCGCTGGAGCGTTTGGTGTATTAACTGGACGATGGGACGTCTCACTGAGAATTTTCTTTCTTCTGACTCCATTCAGTATTGGTCTGCTCGCTACAGTTGTACTTGCAGGTAAGGCTGAACTTCGGGAGTTTACAAACTGTTTATTCAATCTGTTTATTCAATCAATTAGTTTTTTCTAAACTGAAGAAAGAGTAAAATGAGAGCAGCTTCACTATTAAGGAAGACAGGAGTCGACTGTTTCAAAATATCAGATCTGGGAGAGAGGGGGGTTACACGCCATCGTCATATCGATAATCTTACTCACTTTATTAAAATGTAATTGATTTACTTTATATATTTTCCATTTACCATTACTATTCTCAGCATTAAAAAAATTAATAAACTCACATCAAGACTTAATACATTCATTAGCACATCATGATTGTAAATAGTAAAGATTTGAGTGATCCTGGTGAGCAAAAGGCTGTAGATAAGCATTTAGATTTACAGGTGTGTATGTGCCAAAAATTTGAAAATGGCCTAAATTTATTAGATTAGATTCAAGTTTATTGTCATTACACATGTACAGGTACAAGGCAACGAAATGGAAGAAATGTATGTCTTCTGGTGTGAATATTCTGTATTGATATTGATTATTTTTTTCTCTCTAGCAACAATTATATTATACATACTCCATCGGCGCAACAGCTTGGAAAATCCTCCAAACTTGTAAGAAATGTTTCTGCTTTTCAATTAAACTGTCAGAATATGAACTAGTATTTTAGCCTCCTGAGTCCTGATGTCCTCATCTGTGTTCTGACGTCACTGAATTTTCCCACCCGCTGTGTTAACCCCTGACGTGCTAAAGCGGATCGACCGTGTTGTGGTCGTTTTATAGCGCCCTCTAGTGTTGATATAGGAGAATAGGATACGGATGTTCTGTTGGACGTAGTACAAAACGCAAATCTTTGCAAAGGAAGTATTTTTTAAATTGATTATTTATGGAAAATTCGGAGCGCGATGTTTAGGTGAGACGTGTCTCTTTTGTTAAGACACCAAAGATCGATAATGTAACTATTTATTAATAACATATGTAATATCTCCAACACTTAATCAAGTCAAAAAATTGACAATTCATTATTACACTTAATGCACTGCTAAAAGCCCAACTAGCAAAGCATATTATGAAAACAACATAATTTCAGAGCTCGGGAGCAACAGTGATGAATCACTCCAGGTTAGTGAAGGAACATCAGATCACTCTACTCACTGAATCTTGGTGTTTTCACAGCGCTGTGGATCGAGACCAAGAATCACAAAGGCCTCTTGAGCAGAACATCAACCCCAATGAAAACCCTCCAGAAATGTGAGAAGTTGTTCTGTTTTCATGTTCCTCAACAGTGATAAAACACTCCAGGTTAGTGAAGGAACATCAGATCACTCTACTCACTGAATTTTGTGGCTTTCACAGCGCTGTGGAAACAGACCAAGAATCACAAAAGCCTCGTGAGCAGAACATCACCCGCAGAGAAAAACCTCCAGAATTGTGAGAAATCATTCTGTTTTTTCGTAGTTAAACACACTCCTGAAGAAACTCTGAAGGTACTTCAGATCACACTTCTCACTGAAATGTACTTCTTTTTTTTCAACAGTGCTGAAGTTACAAAAATACAAGATGTATTAAATAAAGTCCACGGGAATGTTTCTGCTAAATGTGAGAAGAACATTCAAGAAATGACGAGTCTTGTCGATAAGTTTGAAGAGGATTTCAAAAGTCTCAATGACCAATATAATAGATTAATAGCTGTAGGAGCAGTGACAGCAGTAGTAGGAGTCGCTCTTTCTGCTTTCACAATGGGTTCTTCCAATGCTCTTAATGTAGCAAGTGCTTGTCTGGTTGGTGGGTATTTATTAGCAGCATTTGCTGTATTTCAGAAAGAATACAAAGAGAAGGACATGAGGTCAACCTTAGATAAAAAACTGGAAGATGTTCAGAATCAGCTACAGCCTTTGATTGAACTGATGGAAAAGATCTTTCATTTAATTGAGAAGCTACTGAGAAACCCAGAACTACCTGAACACTCAGTCCAGAAACTGAAAGACATTGACGTCTGCCTCAGAACAAAGCTCTTTAAGAAACATGACCAGGGTGAACACACACGATCGGATATATCAGACACTTTCAGTTCTTTAAATGAAGTTCTTGGCGTTCTAAAAGAGATTATTGAAGACAAAGAGCTTGTAGCAAACAAAACTGCATGTAACATTTTGCAAAAAATACCTTTTAGAAAAAAAAACAAAAATAAAATAGATGTAAAAGAGTTTACAGAAAAAGCAAATAAGTTCACAGGTGAAATGAAGGAAGGAATTGAAAATTTAAAGAGCTTTTTGAAAGCTATTGACGATGTGAAAAAGAAATTCTGCAGTCCAATGGTTAACCAAGATGATGATGGTGGTGGCGTGGACCATTGGCGGCAGAAGGAAAAAAAAAAGAGCTTTTCTAGTAAAAAATGCAAATGATTTTGAGTTGGAAATGGATCAGTTTCAATGAGAAAGAAACGAGTGAAGTCACACAGACCAGAAAGATCAGATCCGCTTCACTCTGTCACTTGAGTTTCTCTCACTAGATCAGCTTCTCTACTGAAATTAATGGTGAATCAGTGAATGTGAGAACAATCACATAAAACATCACACACTTCACATTACACAGACATTACAGTGTAAATACCAATTTTCCGTTGCACACACACACACACACACACACACACAGACACAATACCTTTCATTACAAATTATTGTTCAGTTATGTGGTTAATTGTTGTGTTAGCAAGTGTTAGTTGTTAGTGTTTGTGTCAGTTCCACATGAAGATGGTGGTGTGACAGGAGAAAGATCGTTTAGTTTAATCAGTTGTAGTTTTAAGTTACTGGTGAAGATGACTAATCTGTGTGTTTAGTTTTCTAGATTCATAATCTTATTTTTGTTATGCATTACCTTGTTATTTTAGAGAGTTGTATTGTTAATTTTTTGGTGATAAATGAGTGATGGAGTTTTTTCTGAAACTTTACAATAAACAAGATATAATTGGAGCTGTGTCTTAATATCACTTGTTTCGATCATTATCTTAGCACACTGCTAATAGTAGTTGGCTGTCTTGGTCAGTACCTTAGAGACATAACATTCCCGTTCAGCAGATTTACTTAGTAAAGTAGTACGTACTGGTAAAACTACTTCAAGTAAAGTAAAAGTAATGAAAGGAAAAATGCCATTTGTTACACTCTGGTCATCTCTCCACCGTCTCCGGCTCCGCCCCTTGACCTGATTCCCACGTCCCAGGTGGAGCTAGTTATCCCCGGTCCCTATAAAGCTTCCTCTTCGTGTGCAGTCGAGCGTCTGGTGTCGTCATCGTACCCTAGTGCAAGACCTTCAGACCCCCTCGTGACTTACCTCGAGTTTCCTCGTGATCCAGTGTATTTCCAAGACCTGAGTATCTTCGTGATCCAGAGTATTCCTGCCGACCATGTGGGTGTTTTCGATGCGCAAACAATCCACATTGGCTTTTTGCCACGATTGCAACAAGCTGTGTCCCGACTCCAGCTCGCACAGTCACGGAGATATTGATTTTCATTCGCCAGGCTTCCCGGCGATTCACATGGGTGTTTCCACACAAATGACCCCTTGATCCGCATCTACACTTCACCACAATTGCAACGAGTCCCTGCTGAGATATTATTTTATTATTTCAAGTGACCCGAAGCGTCCTCTTTTCCCCGGACATGTCCTCTTTGTACGTCGTGTCCGGGTAGTCTGGACGGGTTTTATAAATTCACATTGTCCCGTGTTTTTTTTTTAAATCATTTTTTAAAGCAGCATCTCATGCTTTCTACTTTTGATTGGGTGATGCACGATGTCATCGTTAGTTTGATTGGTCATTGTAACTGTCTGTGAGGAGGGCGGGGCTTAGAGAGAGAGAGAGAGAGAGAGAGAGAGAGAGAGAGAGAATTTAAATGGCTGATGCTTCTCCAGGTTAAACTCTGCCCGTCATAATGTTTAAGAGCTTGTTTGTTAGGTAAGACACATAAATATTAATTTATTACCTAAAACGTTATAGTTAATATATTAATAAACAACATAATGCCATCTTAGAAGCTTATAACCTCCGAGAAGCCTGTCTGAATTTGTCTAGAGGCCGCGCCCCTTTTTGGAAATCAAAATATGGTCACCCTATTGTTAATAGTGTATTATTTATCGAGAGATATTTTTAAATCAGGACGCTGTTAATTTTACTGCGGCCGCTGGGTTCCGGTCAAACAAATCTGGGTCGAACAATAGTCCGGGTCAATACGTCCGGGGTTGAAACAGCCAGGGTTGAAACCCCCTAGATTCCATATATCTGCGGTAATCAGCATTATCGTGTGATTCGTAAATATGACTACTAGAATTTTAATGGTGAGAAAAGTCACACTTCAGAAGCAAGCATGCTGTACGTGTAATATGAGTTGCTTTCACATAAATACCTCATGATGAGGGGACGGTTTACCCTGGAGCCAAAAGTGATTGTGAAAGTGAAAGAATTTGAAGATAAATGAGAGGATACTGCAGAAAGGAACAGACGGTGAGAAACTCTCTATTTAATGTTTGTTATTTCTCTGTTTTGCTCTAAATATTTTCAAAGGGATTTTTCCATATCTCCATATCTCCTGCTAAATAGAGAGCATTCATTATGGGTTTTAATTTGTGTGTGTGTATTGATCAAACTTAACTTGAACTACAGTAACAAGGATTTTCAAGTTTATTCTGTAAATTATGCAAACCAGAGTTTTAATTGAAGAACTAAACTACTAAGAGCTAAAGAACTAAAACAAAGACAGAATGTGGTTTCGAAACGTGTCCAAACGAGAGAATCGTCCCAACGGTGCAACTCAGTGGGTTTTCGTTTTTCTGGCGGCACCAGGTGACAAAAGTCTGCCACTTCAGGTCGTTCAGGCGATAGTGTCCTGTACCGAC
>MU204433.1:0-5000 GCA_017309775.1 Paedocypris sp. Pulau Singkep
AGAGAGAGAGAGAGAGAGAGAGAGAGAGAAACTGAGTGAGTGATCGAGGGAGTGAGAGAGAGAGAGAAACTGAGTGAGTGATCGAGTGAGTGAGAGAGAGAGAGAGAGACTTAGTGAGTGAATGAGTGAGTCCATGAGTGAGTGAGTGAGTGAGTCCGTGAGTAAATGAGAGAGAGAGAGAGAGAAAATGAGAGAAAGTGAGTGATCGAGTGAGTGAGATGATGAATGAGTGAGTGAGTGAGAGAGAGAGAAAGAAACTGAGTGAGAGAGAAACTGAGTGAGTTAGTGAGTGAGATGATGAATGAGTGAGTGAGTGACAGAGAGACTGAGTGAGTGAATGAGTGAGTGAGATGATGAATGAGTGAGTGAGAGGATGAGTGAATGATGGTGAAGCTGGGGCGAGTGGGTGAATAGATGATGCAAGTGTATTTTAAAGGAGTAGAACGAAGGAAGAATGAGAGTGTGAATGAAAGAGCGATGGACACATGAGATGGATAGACACAATAAAGTAAGTATCGCTAAGTAGGTGAGTGAGTGAATGATGGCTGGAAGAGAGAATGAGTGAGTGATTGATGGAGCGAGTGGGTGTGAACAGCAATTGATGGAGGACTGTGTTAGTAAGTGAGTGATTGAGCAAATGATGGAGGGATGTGTGAGTGAGGACAAAGAAGAAAAGGAAAAAGTGGAAAGAAGCATGAGAGTGTGAGGAAGGGAGAGAGGGAAAGAGAGAGAGTGAGAGATGGAGAATGAGAAAGAGTGAGAGAGAAAAAGTGAGCATAAGTGTGGAAGGGAGCGAGAGAGAGAGAGTGAGAGCGAGAGAGGGTGATAGAGAGCAAGAGACAGAGAGAGAGAGAGAAAGAGAGGGAGCAAGCGAGAGAGAGAGAGAGCGAGAGAGAGAGACAGAGCTGAATCAGATTGTTGAAGAGCTGAAGAACCTTGAAGCACGTAGACGCCTCGCGCTAGAAGTGATATCTTTCCTCGTATGATATCCAAAATACGACCTTCTGCTCTTCTTCCGTCGCCTGATTATATTTACTATACATGGTGATATTTTTCTGATGTCCAATCGGCTGATGATCCGTGTCACACATTCTCTCGACCTCCGACTCAGGCTGTGACCTACAGTGTCTAGACTCTAGAGTCACTATCGTTTCATGATGAAGTTTTAGGACTAAGGAGAGAGAAAAACGCTTGAGGGACTTGAAGGTTCCGGAAATCTGAAGGACTTGAAGGTTCTGAAGAACTTGAGGGTTCTGAAGGACTTTAAGGTTCCAATGGACTGGAAGGTTCTGAAGAACTTGAAGGACTTGAAGGTTCCGAAGGTTCCGAAGGTTCTGAAGGACTTAAAGGTTCTGAAGAACTTGAAGGACTTGAAGGTTCCAAAATGTGGTCTTGGACTCTTTACCTACCGCGCTGTGATTTATTTGAAAGGAGTGCAGCAGCTCAGTCCACTAACCGGTTTGAGAGGTTTCAGACCAGACCGAGGCCGACACACTGTAGGAGGAAACTCAGCCTCGCTACTCGCTCGACAACACCGCATCAATCCTCCTCCGCCGCCGTCGCCAAGCCAACACACATCCGTCTCCTCCGCCAGTGGCATTAAGCCTCTCATTCGCTCCCACAAACACACTTACCGCGCATTTATTCGGCGCGCGTTCATTCCGGGAAACAGCGGGGAAATTGCGAATGCGATCAGGCGACCTCGTTATTGCGGCAACCTCTTCTGCTGGGCCGCGGCGAGACTCGTGAATGATTCGCCGATGGAGACGTCCTCTGCCCCGCGGTGATGGACTACAGCTGATGGTCAACGCACTGACGGTTTACACGAGACTGTACGAGACACGTCTGGTTTGTAGAACACGGTGAAAATACTGATTGTGTTGTTCACGGCGGTAATTACACTGATATAAGCAGCGCTTTTAGACAATTTCAGACGCTCCGATTTGATACCTATTTTTTTTGGATGGATGGATGGATAGATAGGTCGATAGATAAATGGATGGGTGGATTGGTGGATAGATGGAAAGAAGGATAGATGGACGGATGGATGGATGGATGGATGGATGGATGGGTGGATGGATAGATATATAGATATAAAGATAGATAGATAAATGGATGGATGGATGGAAGGATAGATGGATAAATACAAAGATAGATAGAAAGATGGATGGATGGATGGAAAGAAGGATAGATAGATAAATAGATGAATGGATGGATAGGTCGATAGATAAATAGATCGATGGATGGATGGATAGATAGATAGGTTGATAGATAAATAGATAGATGGATGGATGGATGGATGGATGGATGGGTGGACGGATGGATGGATAGAAAGAAGGATAGATAGATAGATAGATAGATAGATAGATAGACAGACAGACAGACAGACAGACAGACAGACAGACAGACAGACAGATAGATAGATAGATAGATAGATAGATAGATAGATAGATAGATAGTAGGTAGTAATAATCATTAAAGTCAGCAGCGACTCTTCACACGTGACTTCTGATGGCGTGATGAATCCTCCAGGCGTGTCTATCTGCACACGGATGACATGAAGCGCGGTAAACGTGTGGCGCGTCGCACCTGAGGCGAGGACAGAGTCAGACTCCCCTGACGCCTCAACATCCCCAAATAACCACCAACGCTTCGAATCCAGCGACTACAGACAATCGCTTAGACCGCAAACTATAACGATGAGAACGTCTCAATCTCTAAATCAGGGGTGTCAAAGTCATTTTCACCAAGGGCCACATCGCCATAATGTCTCAAATTTAAAATCTAATTTTTTTTGTCACGTCCACAATTATTTTTCAATTTTTCGTGAAGTGAAATGTATTTCGCAATCGTCCGGCATGTTCACTTTGGTTGGGGGGGGGGGGACAGAAAATTTAAAATAGGGGATAAAAAATAAAACGCAAAAGCAATAAAATACAAGAATACAAAAGCACTAAAATACATTAAAAATAGAGAGATGAAATATGAATTAAATACAAGTGATAAAAAATACGAGGAGAGAAAATAAGGGAGAGAAATACGGCATAAGTGTACAGATAAAATATGAATACAAAATACAAAAGCAAAAAAAGTGACTCAAGTGATGATTTAAAGTGATTTAAAGTGATTTAAAGTGATTAAAAGTGATGTCTGTCCTCAAAGGGCTGGATGTAACTTATAAATGTAACTAAATGTAATCAAGTGTAATGTCAAATAAATGTAACAGTCACGCATTTATGAATCACTGTCCCTGGTCCTGAAATGGCCAGGTGTCTCACACAACTCATTATCTATCATAACTTAAACAAGTGACAGTTGCATAAAAAACCAAAGTTTGCTTGTTGCTCTGACATAAATCCTCATGTCAGCTTATGGAAACTCCATTAATGAAGAATCAAACTGTCTAAGTGAATAAAGAAAAATAACACAACACTGTGGAAACTGCAGCCGCCACCGTAGTCGAAAAGCATTGTGGGAAATGTAGTTTTTGCTCAACGCATAATTCGGTGATTTAGAGGTTAATATCTTAGCGCTTTGTTTTTTTGATTATTTTTCCAAAGCGGAAATAAAACGGACCTAGAACAGATTTGAGAATAGAACTGCCGGACTGTTTTTCTGTGAACTGGTAGAAACTAGAGGGATTTGCCCACACTGCAAAAAACACATTCTAAAATTAAAAAAAATCTTGAAATGAGACAATAAATCCTTGATATATTTTCTTACAAGATAAATCAACTATGTTAGGATGAAGAGTGAGAGATGACTCTGCTTATTTTAAGAAAATAGAACTTACATTTTGTTGCTTAAAAACAATGCTAATTCTGATGATATTTTACACTAAACTGAGGTAGACTTTATGTGTTAACACGGCACTTCCTGAAACAAGAAACGTCAAGTGGAATTGTCTGAATCTAAGAACACAATGTTTCTCGATTTAAGAAACTAGCTGCTTTCTTACATTAAACCCAACGAGAACAAGCACTCAAATGTGTAATGAGATTTTTTTGTCTAGTTTTTAGTCGTCTTACCAACTAAAATTTTCTCAACCCATTGGCACATAGTTTTACTTGATTACCTTTTTTTTTTACTCCTTTAGTTTTTTATTGTCTTGGATTTTAGGTTTTCTCCAGTATTGTCGGATTGTAGGCGGGGCATCAAATAACCCGAGGGAGGATTATGGAGATGCTCGTGTCTCTAATATCAGTCGTTCTCCCAGAGGAGCGTCGAGAAGACAATATCACATCCAGGTCTTAGAAGACTTGAGAAGAACCGTCCAATCACCTCCAAGACACAACTACTCGCTGAGGAACAATCGTGAAGAGCTCGGCTTCACCACTTCACTTCACTTTCAGTATTTTTCAGTCACATTATTCCACTGATCTCTCCATCCTTTGCCGAGAATCCAACACACAACCTTCTTCTTGGATCAAGTCCATGGAAGAGATTCAAACGGTGAGGTAAAGTGTCTAGGTTATACAGCAATGTACTTTATATGAGTTGAGTTTATTTTATTTTTTACGAGTTTTATTGAGTATACACACTGTACCAGGGATTCAAGCCAACTGCAAACTGCAAAAATTGTCGTGTTGCAATATCATAAGTAAATTCATTAAAAAAAAAACTATTTTTACTGTATTGTTTGTTTTTCTTTTACATTATACGTGATTTTGTCAACTCAACAAACTGCATCGTTTCAATGGAATACCCTGATTTACAATCTATTACTTTGTAATATTTGTTGAAAATAATGAAACAACAAAACTAAAATAAATGATGTGTACTTGTAATTACACAAATATAAGCACCCCACTGATATTTCCAGGCACAAAAATGACACAAAAGCGTTTACATTTTCACATTCTTGGTTCAGTTGCGTAAATATTCTCTGAAAAACAAAATTTTTTTATTTAACAAACCTAACTTGTGACTCACAGAATTTAGATTTTTCTTTGGTTTTATTTGAATAATAGATAACAAAAAGTCGATTGTTGTGGTCAGGA
>MU204433.1:7500-10980 GCA_017309775.1 Paedocypris sp. Pulau Singkep
TCACAATCATCAAACGACGACAAAAAACAAAAAAAAAACCCTGCGCCGTAGATTTCTCAAGACGGATCAAAACCGTGCGTCACAGACCCAGACGAGCAGGAACCGGGGAAGAAAGCCGGCGTGTGTGTGTGTGGAGTGAAGACGGCCCAGAATGCAAAGCTTCCAATTTGGTGCGTTGGCCAATCGAGGCGAATCTGGGAGTATTAGGGGAGGATTTACGGGAGTGTAGGGACCAAACGGAGCTCCAGGGATAGATCCCCTCTTCCTGTGGCTTTTCACAAAGGCCAACACACACACACACACACACACACACACACACACTTACACACACACACACACACACACACACACTAGTGGGGACAATAAAGATGAGACGACAGCGATAGTGATTACTCTGTGACGTGTGTGTGTGTGTGTGTGTGTGTGTGTGTGTGTGACTGTGTGTGTGTGCTCATTCACCTCGACCGCACACTCTCCCTGATTATAATAGTTATCGTATTTAGAATAGAATAGAATAGAACAGAACAGAATAGAATACAATAGAAATAAAAATAAGAGAGTAGAAATTAATAGAATAAAAATTAAAAGAAAAGAATAGAACAGAATATAAATGAATAGAATAGAACAGAGCAGAAGAGAATATAATAAAATAGAACAGAAAAGAATAGAATAGAAATGAAAATAGTAGAATAGAAAACAAAAGAAAAAAAAGAATAGAGTTGAAATTAATTGAATATGAATGAAAAGAATAGAATAGAAACAAATAGAAACGCATAGAATAGAAAGGAAAAGAATACCAATGAAAAGAATATCAATGAAAAGAATAGAATAGATATAAAAAGAATAGAATAGAATAGACATGAAAAGAACATTAATGACAAGAATGGAATAGAACAGAAAATAATAGAATATAAATGAAAAGAATATTAATGAAAAGAATAGAATAGAACAGAAAATAATATAATAGAGGAAATGAAAAGAAATTAATAGAATAGAATTGAAAAGTATGCCTTTATTGTCACTGTATCACAGTTTACAATGAAATTAGTATTGCATACTTTGTTTGGTGCAAAAAGAAAGACGAGGTAATGGTAAAATATAGATACTGAATAAAATATATTTAAATTTGAATATAATATAATATATAAATAATATTAATGTGTATTATAATATATAATAAATATAATATAATATAATATAAAATAAACCCCTAATTTAAATAGATTTAAATTTGAAAATATAATTATCTTAGTTAAAGTGTTTATGTGAATACTTCCTTCTTCTTTTCCTTCTTCCTTCTATATCGCTTCGATATAATAATATATACCATATAATATATAATATAAAAGTAATTAAATAGATTTAGATTTGAATTTCTTTTTTGTCAAAGGTTATTTTTTTGTTTTCTTACATTTCTGTCAAACTTGCGCTATGATATCTTAAAAATACATTTTCCCCCCTTTTTTGTATAAACTGACTTGAATAAATTAGCTTTACTTGAATAATAGTTTAAAAAAATCTATTCTCATCATAAAAACTACACCTCCCAGAATCCTTAGCGACTCACACTTGAGACCAAAAGATACATTATCCGCAAAAATGTATCGAGAACAGTTTTCGGCAAATGTCATATTTGTGACAACATTTGAGACAAAAAGATACATTATTTCGCAAAAATGTGTCAACAAACAGTGTAACGTAAAGAATCGATTTTCCTTCTTTGCGATTTTGAGTCCGATATGTTGCAAGGTTTTTTCCGCTTTGATGTCTTATCACAAGCCTCGTTAGATAGCGACCCGCCGCAGACAGAACCACAACATCTGCCCTCACAACACACCTTACACGTGTTCTCACTCTGCGCCATGTTCCGCGCGTGTGAGTGTGTGTGTGTGTGTGTGAGTGTGTGTGTGTGTGTGAGTGTGTGTGTGAAGCTACGGCGAGACCCGACCGTTTGATGTGAAGCTATTCACAGGAGAGTCAATGCAGCATCTGCTTCCGACACTAATTTAGTGACACACACACACACACACACACACATACGCACACACACATACACACTCACACTCACACTCACACACACACACACGCGCAGCTACATTATTATTGCGGTAACACTGACTTACATAAATACCCCCATCCCCAACACACACACACACACACACACACCTTTCTCTTTCTCTCTCTCTCTCTCTCTCTCTCTCTCTCTCTCTCTCTCTCTCTCTCTCAGTCGGTCTGTCTCTTTTTTCTTTCTTTCCCATTTTCTCCCACGTCAACTCGCTCTTTTTCTTTATCTCTCTAGGTCGGAGTCTCTCTTCATCTCACTTTCTCTCTCTTTCTCGCCCTCTTGCTTTCATTCTTTCATTATAATTGCTATTTTCTCTCTCCATCTATCTCTCCTTTTCTCTCTCTCTCTCACTTGCTTTCTGTCTCTCTCTCTCTCTCTCTCACACTTTCTCTCTATCGCTTTCTTTTTCTTTTCTCTGTCTCTCTCTGTCTCTCTCTCTCTCTCTCTCTCTCTCTCTCTCTCTCGCTCTCTATCTCTCTCTGTCTCTCTCTCTCTCTCTCCATTAGCATCTAATTATAGCGCTTATAACATAAAAGTACTAAACAAATACAAAATACACTTACACTTTCACACAAATATTTGAAATATGTGCATAATATTGCCCTCATTAATTGAGCGTCTTAATTGAGTGCTTATACTTGGATAACTATAGTATATAACATACTTATATAAGTAGCGACTTTGCAATGATCTCAAAGTGAGAAACGTGTTATATCAATAAGTTTGAACTAGAACTTAAAACATAATTCATTTTTACTTAACAAAGTACTAACATTTTTTTAAATTATTATTGTATATATTGTGAGGTAAATGACTGCGAAGAAGACAAGAGAACTAAACACATTTTGGACTCAGCGAGACGAACAAAATCGGCGAAACGAAATGACGACTATTCACAACATAAATGAATTATCAGTAAAGCGCTTTCTCGTAAACGATGTTAATGGGAAGAGTAAAAGCGAGAGAACTAAACTCAATGTTTAATTCCACGAACACGAGACTGGTGACATTTCCTGTGTAAGCTGCGAGTAGCACTAGCTCCCGTGAGGACGCGCCTGAAGTTATTTGTCTGAATATGGACATGTTTTGCCTGGAGGTGAGAGATCCAATTCCAAAAGCTGTCACACTACAGCAGTGTGTGTGTGTGTGTGTGTGTGTGTGTGTGTGTGTGTGTGTGTGTGTGTGTGACAAACGGATGGAGGAAGACGAGGAGGGAAGAGTCTGGAGTAAATGAGTAATTACTCGCTCGTCTCTCCTCTACACACACGGAGCAAGTCAATATAAATTATTCAGCTCTTAAACACTTTTCATAGAGCTGATATAGTCACTCTCTCTCTCTCTCTCTCTCTGTCTCTCTCTCTCTCTCTCTCTTTCTCTCTCTCTCTCTCTCTTTCTCTCTCTCTCTCTCTCTCTCT
>MU204433.1:11080-13580 GCA_017309775.1 Paedocypris sp. Pulau Singkep
TCCCTCCTCGTCTTCCTCCATCCGTTTGTCACACACACACACACACACACACACACACACACACACACACACACACACACACTGCTGTAGTGTGACAGCTTTTGGAATTGGATCTCTCACCTCCAGGCAAAACATGTCCATATTCAGACAAATAACTTCAGGCGCGTCCTCACGGGAGCTAGTGCTACTCGCAGCTTACACAGGAAATGTCACCAGTCTCGTGTTCGTGGAATTAAACATTGAGTTTAGTTCTCTCGCTTTTACTCTTCCCATTAACATCGTTTACGAGAAAGCGCTTTACTGATAATTCATTTATGTTGTGAATAGTCGTCATTTCGTTTCGCCGATTTTGTTCGTCTCGCTGAGTCCAAAATGTGTTTAGTTCTCTTGTCTTCTTCGCAGTCATTTACCTCACAATATATACAATAATAATTTAAAAAAATGTTAGTACTTTGTTAAGTAAAAATGAATTATGTTTTAAGTTCTAGTTCAAACTTATTGATATAACACGTTTCTCACTTTGAGATCATTGCAAAGTCGCTACTTATATAAGTATGTTATATACTATAGTTATCCAAGTATAAGCACTCAATTAAGACGCTCAATTAATGAGGGCAATATTATGCACATATTTCAAATATTTGTGTGAAAGTGTAAGTGTATTTTGTATTTGTTTAGTACTTTTATGTTATAAGCGCTATAATTAGATGCTAATGGAGAGAGAGAGAGAGAGACAGAGAGAGATAGAGAGCGAGAGAGAGAGAGAGAGAGAGAGAGAGAGAGAGAGACAGAGAGAGACAGAGAAAAGAAAAAGAAAGCGATAGAGAGAAAGTGTGAGAGAGAGAGAGAGAGAGACAGAAAGCAAGTGAGAGAGAGAGAGAAAAGGAGAGATAGATGGAGAGAGAAAATAGCAATTATAATGAAAGAATGAAAGCAAGAGGGCGAGAAAGAGAGAGAAAGTGAGATGAAGAGAGACTCCGACCTAGAGAGATAAAGAAAAAGAGCGAGTTGACGTGGGAGAAAATGGGAAAGAAAGAAAAAAGAGACAGACCGACTGAGAGAGAGAGAGAGAGAGAGAGAGAGAGAGAGAGAGAGAGAGAGAGAGAAAGAGAAAGGTGTGTGTGTGTGTGTGTGTGTGTTGGGGATGGGGGTATTTATGTAAGTCAGTGTTACCGCAATAATAATGTAGCTGCGCGTGTGTGTGTGTGTGAGTGTGAGTGTGAGTGTGTATGTGTGTGTGCGTATGTGTGTGTGTGTGTGTGTGTGTGTCACTAAATTAGTGTCGGAAGCAGATGCTGCATTGACTCTCCTGTGAATAGCTTCACATCAAACGGTCGGGTCTCGCCGTAGCTTCACACACACACTCACACACACACACACACTCACACACACACACACACACTCACACGCGCGGAACATGGCGCAGAGTGAGAACACGTGTAAGGTGTGTTGTGAGGGCAGATGTTGTGGTTCTGTCTGCGGCGGGTCGCTATCTAACGAGGCTTGTGATAAGACATCAAAGCGGAAAAAACCTTGCAACATATCGGACTCAAAATCGCAAAGAAGGAAAATCGATTCTTTACGTTACACTGTTTGTTGACACATTTTTGCGAAATAATGTATCTTTTTGTCTCAAATGTTGTCACAAATATGACATTTGCCGAAAACTGTTCTCGATACATTTTTGCGGATAATGTATCTTTTGGTCTCAAGTGTGAGTCGCTAAGGATTCTGGGAGGTGTAGTTTTTATGATGAGAATAGATTTTTTTAAACTATTATTCAAGTAAAGCTAATTTATTCAAGTCAGTTTATACAAAAAAGGGGGGAAAATGTATTTTTAAGATATCATAGCGCAAGTTTGACAGAAATGTAAGAAAACAAAAAAATAACCTTTGACAAAAAAGAAATTCAAATCTAAATCTATTTAATTACTTTTATATTATATATTATATGGTATATATTATTATATCGAAGCGATATAGAAGGAAGAAGGAAAAGAAGAAGGAAGTATTCACATAAACACTTTAACTAAGATAATTATATTTTCAAATTTAAATCTATTTAAATTAGGGGTTTATTTTATATTATATTATATTATATTTATTATATATTATAATACACATTAATATTATTTATATATTATATTATATTCAAATTTAAATATATTTTATTCAGTATCTATATTTTACCATTACCTCGTCTTTCTTTTTGCACCAAACAAAGTATGCAATACTAATTTCATTGTAAACTGTGATACAGTGACAATAAAGGCATACTTTTCAATTCTATTCTATTAATTTCTTTTCATTTCCTCTATTATATTATTTTCTGTTCTATTCTATTCTTTTCATTAATATTCTTTTCATTTATATTCTATTATTTTCTGTTCTATTCCATTCTTGTCATTAATGTTCTTTTCATGTCTATTCTATTCTATTCTTTTTATATCTATTCTATTCTTTTCATTGATATTCTTTTCATTGGTATTCTTTTCCTTTC
>MU204433.1:18580-21861 GCA_017309775.1 Paedocypris sp. Pulau Singkep
TGTGTGAGACACCTGGCCATTTCAGGACCAGGGACAGTGATTCATAAATGCGTGACTGTTACATTTATTTGACATTACACTTGATTACATTTAGTTACATTTATAAGTTACATCCAGCCCTTTGAGGACAGACATCACTTTTAATCACTTTAAATCACTTTAAATCACTTTAAATCATCACTTGAGTCACTTTTTTTGCTTTTGTATTTTGTATTCATATTTTATCTGTACACTTATGCCGTATTTCTCTCCCTTATTTTCTCTCCTCGTATTTTTTATCACTTGTATTTAATTCATATTTCATCTCTCTATTTTTAATGTATTTTAGTGCTTTTGTATTCTTGTATTTTATTGCTTTTGCGTTTTATTTTTTATCCCCTATTTTAAATTTTCTGTCCCCCCCCCCCCAACCAAAGTGAACATGCCGGACGATTGCGAAATACATTTCACTTCACGAAAAATTGAAAAATAATTGTGGACGTGACAAAAAAAATTAGATTTTAAATTTGAGACATTATGGCGATGTGGCCCTTGGTGAAAATGACTTTGACACCCCTGATTTAGAGATTGAGACGTTCTCATCGTTATAGTTTGCGGTCTAAGCGATTGTCTGTAGTCGCTGGATTCGAAGCGTTGGTGGTTATTTGGGGATGTTGAGGCGTCAGGGGAGTCTGACTCTGTCCTCGCCTCAGGTGCGACGCGCCACACGTTTACCGCGCTTCATGTCATCCGTGTGCAGATAGACACGCCTGGAGGATTCATCACGCCATCAGAAGTCACGTGTGAAGAGTCGCTGCTGACTTTAATGATTATTACTACCTACTATCTATCTATCTATCTATCTATCTATCTATCTATCTATCTATCTGTCTGTCTGTCTGTCTGTCTGTCTGTCTGTCTGTCTGTCTGTCTATCTATCTATCTATCTATCTATCTATCTATCCTTCTTTCTATCCATCCATCCGTCCACCCATCCATCCATCCATCCATCCATCCATCTATCTATTTATCTATCAACCTATCTATCTATCCATCCATCCATCGATCTATTTATCTATCGACCTATCCATCCATTCATCTATTTATCTATCTATCCTTCTTTCCATCCATCCATCCATCTTTCTATCTATCTTTGTATTTATCCATCTATCCTTCCATCCATCCATCCATTTATCTATCTATCTTTATATCTATATATCTATCCATCCACCCATCCATCCATCCATCCATCCATCCATCCGTCCATCTATCCTTCTTTCCATCTATCCACCAATCCACCCATCCATTTATCTATCGACCTATCTATCCATCCATCCATCCAAAAAAAATAGGTATCAAATCGGAGCGTCTGAAATTGTCTAAAAGCGCTGCTTATATCAGTGTAATTACCGCCGTGAACAACACAATCAGTATTTTCACCGTGTTCTACAAACCAGACGTGTCTCGTACAGTCTCGTGTAAACCGTCAGTGCGTTGACCATCAGCTGTAGTCCATCACCGCGGGGCAGAGGACGTCTCCATCGGCGAATCATTCACGAGTCTCGCCGCGGCCCAGCAGAAGAGGTTGCCGCAATAACGAGGTCGCCTGATCGCATTCGCAATTTCCCCGCTGTTTCCCGGAATGAACGCGCGCCGAATAAATGCGCGGTAAGTGTGTTTGTGGGAGCGAATGAGAGGCTTAATGCCACTGGCGGAGGAGACGGATGTGTGTTGGCTTGGCGACGGCGGCGGAGGAGGATTGATGCGGTGTTGTCGAGCGAGTAGCGAGGCTGAGTTTCCTCCTACAGTGTGTCGGCCTCGGTCTGGTCTGAAACCTCTCAAACCGGTTAGTGGACTGAGCTGCTGCACTCCTTTCAAATAAATCACAGCGCGGTAGGTAAAGAGTCCAAGACCACATTTTGGAACCTTCAAGTCCTTCAAGTTCTTCAGAACCTTTAAGTCCTTCAGAACCTTCGGAACCTTCGGAACCTTCAAGTCCTTCAAGTTCTTCAGAACCTTCCAGTCCATTGGAACCTTAAAGTCCTTCAGAACCCTCAAGTTCTTCAGAACCTTCAAGTCCTTCAGATTTCCGGAACCTTCAAGTCCCTCAAGCGTTTTTCTCTCTCCTTAGTCCTAAAACTTCATCATGAAACGATAGTGACTCTAGAGTCTAGACACTGTAGGTCACAGCCTGAGTCGGAGGTCGAGAGAATGTGTGACACGGATCATCAGCCGATTGGACATCAGAAAAATATCACCATGTATAGTAAATATAATCAGGCGACGGAAGAAGAGCAGAAGGTCGTATTTTGGATATCATACGAGGAAAGATATCACTTCTAGCGCGAGGCGTCTACGTGCTTCAAGGTTCTTCAGCTCTTCAACAATCTGATTCAGCTCTGTCTCTCTCTCTCGCTCTCTCTCTCTCTCGCTTGCTCCCTCTCTTTCTCTCTCTCTCTCTGTCTCTTGCTCTCTATCACCCTCTCTCGCTCTCACTCTCTCTCTCTCGCTCCCTTCCACACTTATGCTCACTTTTTCTCTCTCACTCTTTCTCATTCTCCATCTCTCACTCTCTCTCTTTCCCTCTCTCCCTTCCTCACACTCTCATGCTTCTTTCCACTTTTTCCTTTTCTTCTTTGTCCTCACTCACACATCCCTCCATCATTTGCTCAATCACTCACTTACTAACACAGTCCTCCATCAATTGCTGTTCACACCCACTCGCTCCATCAATCACTCACTCATTCTCTCTTCCAGCCATCATTCACTCACTCACCTACTTAGCGATACTTACTTTATTGTGTCTATCCATCTCATGTGTCCATCGCTCTTTCATTCACACTCTCATTCTTCCTTCGTTCTACTCCTTTAAAATACACTTGCATCATCTATTCACCCACTCGCCCCAGCTTCACCATCATTCACTCATCCTCTCACTCACTCATTCATCATCTCACTCACTCATTCACTCACTCAGTCTCTCTGTCACTCACTCACTCATTCATCATCTCACTCACTAACTCACTCAGTTTCTCTCTCACTCAGTTTCTTTCTCTCTCTCTCACTCACTCACTCATTCATCATCTCACTCACTCGATCACTCACTTTCTCTCATTTTCTCTCTCTCTCTCTCTCATTTACTCACGGACTCACTCACTCACTCACTCATGGACTCACTCATTCACTCACTAAGTCTCTCTCTCTCTCTCTCACTCACTCGATCACTCACTCAGTTTCTCTCTCTCTCTCACTCCCTCGATCACTCACTCAGTTTCTCTCTCTCTCTCTCTCTCTCTCTCTCT
>MU204434.1:6632-30884 GCA_017309775.1 Paedocypris sp. Pulau Singkep
CTTGGCGCCGCATGCCCTCGTCCACGCCCCTCAGCCAGGCGCCCCAGATGAAGCTGGTCATCCACGCCATCTTGTTGGCGGCGTAGGACACGGGCAGGTTCTTGACGTGGCGGAAGCAGCGCGGGTTCCTCCCGGTGCCCACCACCAGCGGCTGGAGCTTCTCGCTGCCGTCCATGTTGCACGCCAGCAGCAGCGTCACCCGCTCCCCGCCCACCTGGCCGGGCGTGGCTCGCCAGTACAGCCCCGTCTCGCAGGCGCTGAAGACGTCCCGGGCCGCGTAGCTGTGGAGCACCTCCGTCAGCGGGTCCACCGGCGGGTCCTCGCCCACCTGCTTACGGAACCTGATGCCGTGCCGCGCCTTCCACCGCTCCAGCCAACCCACGGTGGCGGTGAAGCCGACCACGCCCAGGCTGCTGGCCAGATGCTCCGCCTTCTTCATCAGCTGAGGCCCGTTGATCGGCGACTGGGCGTGGCTCTGGTACCAGCGGAGGAGGGCGAGCTCCACGTCCTCGGATTTGCCCGTCCGTGCCCGCTTCCTGTCCGGGTTGCCGTTGCTCTGCCACCTCTGGAGAAGCTGCTCCTTGTTCTTCAGGATGCGTGAGATTTGACTGGGGTGGACGCCAAATTGCATGGCGACGGCCACTTGGCTTTCTTTGCGGCCCAGGTGGTTTAGGACGCTGATGCGGTCCACCAGCGACAAGGTTTTGTTCGTGCGGGATTTCGACGCCATGTCTGAACTAGTCAGACGCGTTTGAATTCAGACGGCAATTTCAGACGGCAGCGTGATGATTGTTTAATATCGACGGATAAACGATCGAGGCGATTTCCGTATCTTTGGAATTGGAGGTGTCCTTGGGATGCGCTTGAAAAGGGGACGGGCGAACGAAGAGCTAGGCGAAAATTGCGCTTATGAGACGTGCGCTTAAGTGGAGCGCGGGAAAAAGAGTTCGAAAAAAACATCGGTCGCGATCTCAAGATCGAGGAGAAATACTGCCCGCAATCGCGCTCACGACTCGGGTAAACTAGGCGTGATATTAACGGCGTACAGTTTAATGTTTATCACTCAACAGAGCCGCCATGTTTAAAGCAACGCAGCGGTGCGCGAAACGTGTGACGTCAACAAAATGCGTCGCCGCCGGAGCTTCTGGGAATCGAGGTCGCGGCTACTTGAAAATAGAAAAACGATTAGAAAAACGAAAAACGATATTTTTTAAAGCAACTTTTCTTCGCGAGTCATCCCACACGTATTTTATGAAGACTACATTCCCGCTTTTGATTGGGTAAAACCTGATGTCACCGTTCGTCTGATTGGTCTGTTGGTCAGACACAAAAATATTATTTTTATTACATGAAACTATAGTAAACTTTTTGTATGTGCCACATCAAATCAACTAGCAAATTGCAACGTTCTATATTATCTGTTATTAAAATATGACTAGATAATGCAGCTATTTCGTGTATGTGCCGTTTCCATGCTTGGATACTGCAAATAATGAAAAGTATGCAGCTTAATTCACAAATGAACTGCGAAACAAAACTCATCCGAATTCAAGCCAATGTGAAGCTGCACGAAGCTGATTTGATGTCGTAATTATCATCACAATCTATTATATTGTTTATGTAACACTGTTTTATAATACAATATATGTATTATACTTATTGCCGATCTTGTGCAGTAAGAACACCTGTGTGAACGTGCAGTGTTTTTACAATCTTTTTCTATTTATTTATGTTTCTTATAACAAATCACTGTTTTTCTTTTTTATTATCTAAATATGTACAGTATGCTACATTTTACATGTGTATTTCTATTCTATTTTTATTTTTTCTAGCATTTTTTTCGGAACAAGAGGGAAGAAAAGACGGATTCAGACCACATCAAATTCCTGGTTTGTCATGTACATAATTGGCCAACCAAACTGACTCTGATTCTGATTATTAGACATTTTGTTGTAGCTGTACTTTCAAAAAGAAGAGTTGATATTTAGAGCATTAGAGTAAGTCTATAATTATGCTTCACGTTTTGCCAGATTTAAATTTATTGTAGTGAATTACATTAGTCTTGCCAGATGAATAAACATCCAGCTGTATATTTATATTGTTAAAAGCATTTCACTGCATGTCATACCTCGTATTAAATAAAATTTGAATTTGCGAAGTTCTTCCTTATCAGACAAAAACACACAAAAGTTAAAAACTATTCTCCTTAGGGGAATCGAACCCATAAAGGACATTTCCGCGTGACAGGCTCTTGTTCACTTTTTAGACAAAAGTTAAAAAAAAAAACATAGTTTTCTCCCCGTCGGGGAATCGAACCCCGGTCTTCCGCGTGACAGGCGGAGATACTGTCCACTATACTAACGAGGAGTCAACGGTAGTGTTAAGGATTTTATTCTATCCTATAGCTGTATACCTGATATATACCTGTATAACTGACGTATAGACATTTCACAGTCTAGCTAGTTTACAAATAGGAACATGGTGCATATTCACCACAATACACGTGTTTGTGTACTATAAAGTGACACATTCGAAACCACACGAAAACCACAATTTATTTCAGTGAGATGTCTACAATTTATTCCAAATGACCGTCCACGATGAGAGAAATGCTCGCTCAAACATGCTTTCTATCCCAAGTCACTTGCTTAATTAAATTAAAAATGTAGAAAAACGTAGATATATGCTATATAATCAGCGGTGGTGAATAACGTGCACAAATTGTGAACAAGACAACACTTAAATAATTGTTGTCATTTCGATGAACGTATTTTATGTGTTCATAACGTGTTGGCAAAACATACGAAATTGTTGCTGCTATTTAAGCAGCTATGAAAAGTGTTTTTGTTTGCCACTGATTTGACGTCTACACGTTTCTAATTCGCAGGTTTACGTTTTCTTTATCACTTCACGGAGACTGAATTATCAGCAGCAGATATCCACGCGTTTATTTTAGGAATGCTGCTGGACACACGCGATTTTTGTAATTCCCTAAACGAAATTTGCGTTAGGATCGCCGCTACTCCATTTCCCAAAAGCAACCGCTCGATGACGTCACTTGCGTCGCCACGGCTGGTGGACGATATCAAACATGGCAGCGTTACCGGATGTTTATATGGTGAGTGTCAAGTGTTAGATTTGCACACATCTGTAACGTGACGAACTCCTCGACATTAATGTTTGTCGCGATACAGCTTTGTGGTTTTTTTTTTTTTTTTGCGTGATTTTGTTGAGATTTATTCTTGTCAAGGGATTCATGCATTTGATGAAACGCACGCTTCAATTGTTGTAGTGCATGTGTCGGAAATGTGTCATGAACATAAATTAAAAACACCAGGTATAAAACACCGGGACGGACTGTAAACACGTGTGTGTTGTTCCCACAAAGCAGCAGATTAAAGAGGAAAGTGAAGACGCAGAAGATGAAGATGAAGAGAAAACAGGTCGGTGATTCTTCTTCACTCATAAAACACTCAAACAATAAAACACATTTCAAAGTACTAACATGTAAACTGTGTTCTGAAACTAGTACACAAAGTTTTCATGCAACTGAAAACTCCTACATTATAAAAGAATGAAACATATTGTCATATTGTCGCCTCTCGTTTTTAGTTCGTTTCTTTAATTATAAACTTATTCTGACCAGGAGTTTTATTAAAATGACATGAGCATTTTTGTAACCTTTATTAGATTGTCAACTGAACCGAGCTAGTGTCTTTTTTTCGTGGAAGAAAATAGAACATGACATGATGGGGAAACGTTTGTCGTTTCTATGGTTACAGATTTTTTTTGCGCACATTTTGCAGGCTATAGTTATTAATGTTTTATATTATTACAAATAATAATGATGATAATATTAATAATAATAATAAGACATTATGAAGACAGTTTCTGCCGTAAATCCTCCAAAAAGAGGCTAAGAGATTACTTTTGTTTTTGTTTTTTTTTTTTCATTTTCAAAGAATTTTTAATTGTCAGGAAAATAATATTAAGCATTTTTAATTGTCAAGAAAATAATATTACTTTAAAGAAAAATGATGAGCAAAAAAAAAATAGTAATAATAATAAAGCAACGAGGAGTTCACTCACACAATTTCACTATTTCAAATCAAACGTGCTGTCACCATTATGGATGATAATAATAATAATAATAATAATAATAATAATAATAATAATAATAATGAGACATTGTGAGTAGCCCAGCAGAGCTGAAAGCAGTTTCTGTCTTGTAAATCCTGTAAAAAGAGGCTGTATATGCTGATACTTGCACTTTTTTTTTTTTTTTTTTTTCATTTTTTCATTTTTTCATTTCGAAAACCGAAACACTGAAATAAATTATTAGTAGTACCATTGCATTTATTGCTATGATGATGTACTAACTTTACTAAAATCAAGACATTGCAAATGCAAACATTAATAATAAAGTGTCAAATAATAAATGAATCAAAATGTGTTGTGAATTTTGCAAATATTCATTAAGCATATTGCAACAATCAAGAGTATAAAATATAATTCAAACTAAAATGTTACATAAAACAATACATAAACAATAATATACACACCTACTGGCCTGCTGAAAGGTTGTACAGATAAATGTTCTTCACACACGTATTGCTGTGTAAAATCAAATGGAGCGTATATTTACAATGTTATCTAACTCATGACATAAAAGCCCTGCTACTTTTACATATAAGTGAGTATATACATGTCCAAATGAAGTGCTTAGCTTTCAAAACGTCCTTTTACATCTCGACTCAACTTGTAAGCAGGTAAAAAAAACAGATCATATCCAAACAATTGAACAGTTTTAATAAAGGCTCTTTTTTTTTTTTAATACAAATTTCTGAACTCTCTCTCTCTTCTTCTTCTTCTTCTTCTTCTTCTTCTGTCCGAATATTCGGTGCATCTCAAATTATTAGTTTTCAGGAATTATTAGGTTTTTTTTAGGTTTCGTTAAACTTGGTTTAACTTGGTTTAACATTTCGTTAAAATGGTTTAAAGAAAAAATAAAACAAAGCAACGACGAGATCATTCACACACAATCTCACACAGACGAAATCGAGCGCTCCGTCCAGCTTCGACTGTTTTGGTGGATCAGCGTCGTTTCACATGAGTCGTGATGTTCTTCTGTGCAGTCGTGGCCGTGACGGTGAAGGAGGAAAGTGAAGAGGACACGTGTGAGGCGGAGGAGAAGCAGCCGGAGATGTTCAGCAGCGCCAACGTACAAACCTCCGTCAGATGCTGGAAGACGGAGACGAGTTCCTCGGACCAAACCAGTCGCGGCGGAGAAGCTTCAAACCGCCCAGTGAATCACGGACAAAGTGAGACGAGAACCTCTCCATCCCAGAAGCTCCTCCACCCGTGTCCATCCACAGCGTCCGTCAGTGGCTTGAAGACGGAGACGAGTTCCTCGGACCAAACGTCTACAGAAGAACGTTCAACCGCTTCGACGAGTCCAACCGACACGAGCATCTCTCCATCCCAGAAGCTCCACCAGAAGATCCACCCGTGTCCTCACTGCGAGAAGAGCTTCCCCTCCAGCAGCCGCCTCAACAAGCACGTCCGCACGCACACGGGCGAGAAGCCCTTCTCCTGCTCCCACTGCCAGAAGAGCTTCTCCAGGAGCGAGCGTCTGAAGGCCCACATGAGGGTGCACACGGGCGAGAAGCCCTTCGCCTGCCCCCGCTGCGGCAAGAGCTTCTCCAGCGGCGAGTACCTCAGCGTCCACGCCAAGATCCACACGGGCGAGAAGCCCTTCTCCTGCGCGCAGTGCGGACGCCGCTTCCTGCTCAAAGGAGCTCTGAACGTCCACGTGAAGACCCACAGCGGCCACAAGCCCTTCACCTGCGCGCACTGCGGCAAGAGCTTCTCCAACAAGCGCCACATGACGGCGCATTCCCAGCGCATCCACCCGGCGGAGCCGGCCAGCGAGGCGTGTCCCTCGGGCGGGGCCCAGGACCACGCCTTCATCTGCGTCCACTGCGGACACCTGCTGGAGAGCAGCCCGTCAGAGAGCACCTGCCACACCTGCGGCAAGGACTTCCGAGGAGAGCATGTCCTCAAAGAGCCTCAGAAGCACCCGTGTCCCCACTGCGACAAGACCTTCGCCTTCCCCAGCAAGCTGAAGAGCCACGTGAGGACGCACGCCCAGGACAAGCGCTTCGTCTGCTCCCAGTGCGCCACCGGCTTCCTGCACCGCGGAGACCTCAACGTCCACATGAAGGTGCACACGGGCGAGAAGCCCTTCGCCTGCCCGCAGTGCCGCAAGACCTTCACGCGCAACGAGAGCCTCAAGGACCACCTGAAGATCCACACGGGCGAGAAGCCCTTCTCCTGCTCGCACTGCTGGAAGAGCTTCTCGCGCTACTGGAACCTCAGCGTCCACATGAGGACTCACACGGGCGAGAAGCCCTTCCCGTGTCTGCAGTGCGGCAAGAGCTTCTCGCAGAGCGGCGCGCTCAACCTCCACCTGAGGACGCACCTGGGCGAGAAGCTGTTCTCCTGCGAGCAGTGCGGCAAGAGCTTCGCCCAGAAGGGCAACCTGCTCAAGCACGTGAGGAACCATCAGGACGGGAGCCATGACCACGCCTCCAGTCCGCATCGGTGAACCGTATTTGCGCGAATGTCAGCGCCTGCTTCTGGCGGTTTAGAGACTCGCCGCCTGCGTGTAATCGCCGATTCCAAATGTGCGCGGAAAAACAACCAAATCAAACATCAAATATTAGTCACGTACATATACATACATGGTGTGAAATGCTTTCTGACAGTCGCTCATCTTTTCACAACAAAACGAAATACAATGAAAAACAGTACAGTAACATTAAATGATATGATTAGTTATATGAATATAATAAAGATGTGGAATGCCATAAAAGAACGATGGAAATGTCGAATCTGCATCGATGAGCCATATTTACGCAAATATAAGCACCAGTTTTTGGCAGTTTAGAAACTTGCCGCCTTGCAAATATGCACGTAAAAAAAAAACAAATCAAATCTAAATTGAAATGTATTACGTAGTCACGTACACATGTGTAGTGAAATGCTTTCTAACAGTCGCTCAGCTTTTCACAACGATAAAAAACAGTACAGTAACAATACATGCGATATGAATTATAATTCATTATTGCAATAAAAGAATATATATTTAGAATAGAAATACAATAAAATAGAATGAGAAAATACTTGTAGAATTGAATTGAATTGGAAAAAAAAATCAAAATCTCAAAATCTTGCATCGATTTCAAATTTGCACGTGAAAAATCGAATCAAATCAGAATTTATTAGTCACGTCCTGAAAGACTTGGAGGCTCTTTAATATTCTACGTCAGATGTTTCATCTTGTTTATCAGTCGCTCCGCTTCTTTTCACAACAAAGCAAATTACAAGGAAAAACAGTACAGTAACATTAAATGCGGTTATGATTATAGTAAAGATGTTGAATGTTCATAAAAGAACAATAGAAATACAATAAATAAAAAGAGAAAACAATAAAATAGAATGAGATAGAATTACTATTAAAATTGATTTTAATTGATTTTAATTGATTTTAATTGATTTTAATTGATTTTAATTGAATTTAATTGGGAAAAAAAATTTAATGTCACAACAGTAGAAACAAATTTGAATTGAATTTTCGTCTCGTTTGGTGCAAAGGCTCATGGGAACACGTGAGCAGCGAGGCATTCTGGGAGGTGTAGTTGTGATCGCTAGAATGGATAATTTTTTCATTATTTCTAAGTAAAACAACATTGAAGTCAAATCAGGTTTGTTAAGTAAAGAAAACATTTATTTTAAAGAGGAAATGAACAAAATTTAGCCAGAAATTTAAAAAAGAACTAACTTGCAGGGGGTGCTTATATTCGTGTAAATACGGTGAACAAAAAAATAGAGTTTTCCCAGCAAAGTTGGAACTTTTTTTACTGCAGAACACATCGGTCAGTTTGCAGCATTTTACCCACAATCCTTCACGTCTACACTTGTGTAAAGTGATTCTGGAGCCCTAACAGCTGAAAATTGTCTATTTTATGTTATTTATAAAAAAAAGGGGGTTTGTTTTTGATGCGCATAATTTAATTTTGTATTATTGACCTGGACATTCAATCCCTTTTTCAGGTTTGGTCACTTTGTGCAATGCAATTGAGTTGAAAATAAATGATACAATACATTTTGTATTCCAAAAATATCTCGTCTTTTTTTGTATTACGTAGCAAAACATTACAGTGTGGAGTAAATATACAACGGTATATACCGGTAAACATGTGCATATAATTTACAAAAAGTTTATGTCCAATAATAAAATGAATCTTTGAAACACGATTTAATGTGTGCGTGCGCGTAACTCACTTTCCCAGAGGCGGCCGCGTGATGACGTCACGGGCCAGTCAAACAAACATGGCGGCCTTGCAGAATATTTCCTCGGTGAGTTTCAAACGTTGTTTTCATCGATCAGCGACACGATCAGGTCGTCATCCGCACTCGGCGCGATGCTAGAACACTGCAAAAAAACACTCAAATGTTGCATAAAAGACTTTGGTTGACATTTTTTCCTCAGACGATCGAATGCGGATCGTGGTTCGTCTCGTTTCCTGACAGGATTGTTTTTGAAGCGTCGTTTCATTCACACGCTGTTAGATGAAACCTAATTCTGCAATGACTGTGAAACATGAAACGGCATTAAAAATAACTAAAACGTATTTGTGTTTGCTTTTCAACGCAGCGAGTTAAAGAGGAAGAGACAGAAGACACAAAAGAATGTGAAGATGGACACGCCGAGGAGAAACAAGGTCGGGTTTTTTTCTCGTTGTTTTTCAACGACAAACAATAAATTGGGAACGAAATATGCATTCATAAGGATTAAAAAAGGGTTTTAATAAATCTCTGAGGTAAATCGGTAAGTAGATACAGCCAGGCCTGACAAAAAAATCGTTTTTCTTTATTTCGTGTAAACGTTTTAACGCACTTTTGCGTACTTAACAATCAAATTAGTCCGTTATTATTTTAATAGACGTTAATATTTACTTAATAACGTTATAAAGTCACATCATTAGATCATTATGAGGATGTTGAGGACAGTGAGCCTAAGAGTAGGTCTTTAACTTTCATTACATTTTTGCTTTAAATTACTACTGTACACGTTCATTTTTTCATTAATAAATAAAAACAAAATCAAAAAGTGTTCTCAGAATTCTGCAGTTTGTAAAATCAAAATTTTATGTGAGAGCGTGATTGTGTTATCTACAGTCCAGTTTTAACCCTGTTTTACAGCCCAGCGTCATTTAATATTACGAATTATCAAAAATTGTTGTTTTAATGGGAGTGTGAGTTTATTTCACTCTTTACTTTACAGTAATTTGGCCTAATGCGTGAAATGTGCAGTCCACAAAGTTGCGACTGTGAAACACACTTTTGAAAATAATATTGAATTTTTCTCATTATATTTATTGTATATATATTATATATATATATATATTTATTTTTCAATATTTTTTTTTTATTCCACTTCTACATTTTGGGATTTAAAAAATGCACCATATTTACATCAGACATTGGTGCATAGGTACTGTTTTTTTTTCATAAATTGAACTATTTTTTTGTGGCAGTGGGTTGAAGAAGCTTCGCAATCTTTGTTTTCTTTTTTTTTGTCTATAATCTTAATGTTTCTTTAATTATTTTCAGCTTTGGGTGCGGAGTCAGAAAGTGAAGAAAGAGATGACCTGGACAACAACGAGCAGGAGGTCTACGATAGCGAGAACGAGGAGGCCTCCATCAGTTGCTTCAAGGTCGACCAGAGCTCCTCCGACGAAATGTCGGGAAACGGCACCTCGGACGACGAGACGAGCGGAGACGAGGCCACACGAGGCGAGACGGCCGGAGACGAGACCTCGTTCATCTGCGCTCACTGCGGAGACGTGTTCGAAGACTACAGCTCGCTCCGCAACCACCTGGAGACGCACGCGGGAGACAAGCCCTTCTCCTGCCAGTTCTGCTCCAGGAAGTTCATATCGCAGAGAAAGCTGAAGCTGCATCTGCTCATTCACACCAGAGCCAAGAACTACAAGTGCCCGCAGTGCGAGAAGGTCTTCCCCGACCGCAGCCACCTGATGAGCCACGTCAGGATCCACACGGGCGAGAAGCCCTTCTCCTGCCCCGAGTGCGGCAAGAGCTACCGGCAGAGCGGCGTCCTGCGCAGTCACATGCGCATCCACACGGGCGAGAAGCCCTTCACCTGCTTCCTCTGCGGCAAAGGCTTCTCGCACAAAGGAAACCTCAACGTCCACATCCGCACGCACTCCAGCGAGAAGCCCTTCGGCTGCTCCCAGTGCGACAAGTGCTTCTCGCAAAAGGGCCACCTGAGCGAGCACATGAAGATCCACACGGGTGACAAGCCCTACAACTGCTCCCAGTGCGGGAAGGGCTTCTCGCAGAAGGGCCACCTGATCGAGCACGTGCGCATCCACACCAACGAGAGGCCCTACCGGTGCCCGCAGTGCCAGAAGACCTTCACCGACCGAGGAACCCTCAAGCTCCACCTGCTGCGCCACCTGCAGGTCCAGACCTACGAGTGCAAGGAGTGCGGGAAGCACTTGGCCTCGCTGGAGACGCTGGGAGACCACGAGTGCCAGGCCGAGTCGGAGGAGAAGCGCTACCTGTGCTCGGTGTGCGGGAAGGGATTCCCCAGTCTGCCCGAGGTGAAGGAGCACCTGAAGAGCCACGTGGACGTGAAGAGCTACATGTGCTCCGAGTGCGGCAAGGTCTTCTACAAGTTCCGGGACTTTGAGCGGCACCAGAGGGTTCACACCGGGGAGAAGCCGTACCGATGCCCCGACTGCGAGAAGTGCTACAGTCAGCACGGACACCTGAAGCGACACAGTCTGGTTCATTCCCGGGACAAGGCCAAGGCGGAACGTGTCGGCAAGGTGGGGAAGTAGGGAAGTCTACTTTATTCCCAGAATGCCAAGATTTGACCCGGAGATAGGACATGGGGCTAAAAGTCAAGGAGTGATGTGGCAAGGCTGTCCAGATCCAGAATGTTCCATTTGTGTCGTATGACGTGTGGACGGATACACAGTCGGACTCGTTTTGCCCAGATTAAACTTTGGGGACACGATCATTTGCGGATCTTTTTAACCAGAGCGGAAGTTTTATCAATTGCAGAGGAACCACATGAAGCTAGAAAACAACAAAAGAATTGGATTGGGTGTCTTTCAAAAGCCTACCTTATTCCCAGAATGCCAAGATTTGACCAGGAGATAGGACATGGGGCTAAAAGTCGAGGAATGAGTCGACAAGGGTGTCCAGATCTTTAACAAATATTGCATTTCTATCGTATGACGTGTGGACGGGTCCGAGTGATACGGCAGCGGAGCTTCCGACCTGTTTTTGTCCAAAGAAGTTTGAAAAATGAAACCACACGAGACTAGAAAACAGCAGCAAAAAGATTTGGTCTTCGTGAAAAATCATGCCATAATCTGACCAGGAGATGGGACATGGATCTAAACGTCAACCTAAACGTAGAAGAACAAGCCAAGCGATGGTCACACAGTACGGAGGGTTAGGGATGGGATGGAAGGATGTTTGAGTGTCCAGGCCGAAGGATAATACGAGGGTGAAAATGGCACAAACAAACTATAAGTGGATAGTCAGTACTATCAGTTACGCTGGCCAATAACACACGTGTAAAACTTTTGGAGGTGAAAATGGAAAGAAGTCTCTCCAGTGCTGTTCCGTGGTGGGCTCGGATACATACGGCGAAAAAATCAAACTCGTTTACAATATTTTCAAAAAGTGTGGAGGCGTGGCCTATTCGGAATATTCATGACGCGCCCTTGATAAGACGGTGGCGAAAAAACTGCCCAACAGTTGTGGCCACTTCTATCCAATCTACACATTTAGTTTTCTTTACGCGCTTTTTCCATTTCTGGGTCATGGGGTTTCGACACAGCTGGCAAATCAATCACAGGGTGGGATTATGAATAAAACAATGATTTTTTTCAGATTGGAGTGTCACGGTTGAACACTGGTTTTCTACTGGACAGCTTCCGCTTTCATTCTTTCATCTGACGTGACTTCCAGGTCTTTTACAGGCTATTTCAGGCTTTACTCAAAGAGTCGAAGACGGGGAAAGACGGAACACGTGTGTTTAGTAGTTGTCTGTACAGTGAGTGACGGATAGAAGCACTTACTTTCCATCTCGATGCAAATCCCAGTGTGCGGGCGATTAAAAATGTATTTATCTGATGATTCGTTTGGTCAACTGGGTCACCGTGTTTATATGAAACGCATGAACATTTTCCATCATCAAATGGTAATTGACGTATATCTGTCGTTTTTATTTTGAATATAAGGCATAGTTAACCCCTTATGTAATGATATTACACTTATAATGCTTTTTGTATTTTTGTTTTTGTCTTACCAATCATGTATAAAGTCAATTATTTTGTTTTGCTTCACATTTTGAACATGTTACACGCTTTTGAACAGAATTAAAGTGATTGAGTGAGTCTGTTGGATTTTTTTTCGATGCAAAAAAAAAAAAGAAAATCATCAGGTCGTACTTGTTCACATACGCTTGTCCTTATTTTGTAGTAAATGATGGTCATGTAATCTTTTCATTACAACTCACACAGTCTTGGGACTGAACTGTAATAAAGAAAGCATATTATACGAAATGCAGAAGAGTTCCGACTGTTTCATTATTTATATATATATATATATATATATATATATATATATATATATATATATATATATACATACATATATACGTATATAAACGGCAACATTGTGTGTCTGATAAAACGTAATATGTAATAAAATTAAATGAGGTCAGATATTGTATTAAATGTGAAAATCTACTTATTACTTATATTTACACATGGAGGAATTATGTTTCTAGATATGTATTGGTGGTTTATTATTAGGCTCGTTATGGGTTGTTTCTCTTTGTCTTGAAAGCGGAGACTACATTTCCCGGCGACTCCGGTGGGAACGCCCCTTCGTGACGTCACGCCACTGCGATGAAACATTACTCTAAATTCCCGACGCCATTCAAAGATGGCGGCGCCGGAGAATATTTGTCTGGTGAGTTTTAAACGTCCTATTGTACAATTTGTGGTAAACGTGTAGTTGAACTTGCACGTATTCTCGTGTCCTAAACAGTGCCGTGTATAGACACGCGTTTACCGATAATCAGCAGAGCTTTGCCTGACTGAGTTTCGCGTGATTCTGAGGGAAAAGATTTTCATACTCCGACCGCAGCGAGAAATGTCAATAATTGTCAATTTTTTTTGACACATTTATGCTAATTCCCCCTTTGTTTCTGTTGTAATAACGTGACTCTAAACAAAAGTACAGTAGAGTGTTTGATTTTATTTTACACTTTAAACCACACACACGCAAATGGCTATTTTCTGATCTTTTGTTGAACTGCAAATGTACTCGTTTTAAGTAGCTGATGTATTTTGTTTAAAAGACGCACGATGTAAAAGAAGAAAGTGAGGAAATGAGAGAAGACGAAGCGTCCAGAGTCACAGATCCACAGGCTGAGGAAATAGGTCAGTGGTTTTTTTTCCTTCACTCTTCATCATCCTCATCATCAATTTCACTAGCAGTTTGTTACAAATGACAATAATGGTTGACAAATTGTTATGTTTATGTCATAAATATGATATATATGTATCGTAAAACCTCTATTTGACCTCCACCTCGTCAAAAGGATTGTAAAATACAGCGCCACCCTCTTTTTGAACGTCACTTTTACATACGGTAAATTTATCATATTTATGATATTTTTTAATGATATATATATATATCAGAAACCTCTATATTTATGATATTTATTTATGCTATATATATATATATATATCGTAAAACCTCTATTTGACCGCCACCTCGTCGAAAGGATTGAAAAGCACAGCGCCGGCCTCTTTCTGAACGTCACTTTTACACACGGTATTTTAACCTCCGCAGAGCCGCACGAGAGCGTAAAATATTTGGCGCCGGTCTCAAGCGATACCGAGTCCGAGGATCCGCTTCCGTTTAAGCGAAAGAGCTATGACCTGCAGTTCAAGCTGGAGGTGGCGGCGTACGCCGAGAAGCACAACAAGTCCAAGGCGGCGAAGGACATGAAGGTCCCGCGCTCCTGCGTCAAGGACTGGACCGAGCAGAAGCCCCGCCTGGAGGCCCAGCTGCGCACGAGCTCCGCCTCCTCCAGCAAGCGGCTCCACGGGGCGGGGCGTCCCCTGCTCAACAAGGACTTTGACGAGGAGCTCCTCAGCTGGGTGCACGAGCGGCGGCGGGCGGGGCTGCGCGTCAGCCGCTCGCTGATCCAGAAGGAGGCGCTGGCTTTGTCCCGCGACGCCAGCTTCAAGGCCAGCAACGGCTGGCTGGAGAAGTTCCTGCACCGGCACAACCTCATGTCCCGACGTCCCGCCCCCCCGCCGAAGGACCCCAAGGACTGCGCGGAGGAGATCGTCAGCTACCTGATGTCCGTGGAGCAGTGGCGTCGCACCACCGCCTACGCCGGCATCTTCGCGGCGGACGAGACCGCCATCCACCTGGAGGACCAGGCTGGGAAGGGTCACGACAAGCTGTGCGTCAACGTCATGCTCACGGCCCGCTCGGACGGGTTCAAGTGCCAGCCCTACGTCCTGCTGAAGAGCAAGCGGCCCGTCAAGGAGCTGGCCTCCAGGTTCAAGAACAAGCTCCTGCTCTGCTGGGCCGGCCGCACCTTCTTCAACGACCAGCTGACCTCGGACTACCTGCAGAAGGTGCTGGGCGCCCCCACGCTGGGCCGCTGCCTGCTGGCCTGGGACTCGTACCGGTGCCACGTCTCGGACGCCACCAGGCAGCAGCTGGAGACGTTCCGCATCGACCCCGCCGTGATTCCACCAGGCTGCTCCAGGTTCATCCAGGCTGCCAACGTCTTCTGGAAGGGCCCGTTCAAGGCCACGGTCCAGCAGTTCTACTCCAGCTGGATCTCTGAGGGCGAGAAGAGCTACACCAGCTCCGGCCACATGAGGGCGCCCCCCGCGGAGCTGTATCTGCAGTGGATCTCTGACGCCTGGGATCTGCTGGCCAAGGATCTGGTGGTCAGGTCCTTCAAGGGCTGCGGACTCAGCACGGCTCTGGACGGCTCGGAGGACTACAAGATCCGCTGCTTCCAGTCGGACGGCCTCGTTCCCAGCGGGCAGCAGCTCCTCAAGCAGGCGCGGGCCCGGGCCATCGCCAGCATCGTGAACGCTCGAAGCCGATTGGTGGAGGAGTGCGGCGAGACGGACGAGGACAGTTATAACAGCGACGCGTCCTTGTGTTTTCAGTGGGATTAGTCGTCGCTCGCTCGTGTCCCGCCTCCGTTTTTGCGTAAATGTCAAAACGTTTACAAAAAATCTCAAAATTGTGGGAAAAGACGTATTGAGCGTCGCCCTCTATTTGAAAGCCGCCCCTAATAGGACGAGTGGACAAGTATATGAAGGTCAAATCAAGGTTTTACGGTGTGCGTATATATGTGAACACATTTTCGTGCTATTAATGATGTCATCATCCTAATAACCGAACAATTAAAACCGTCGCGCCATAATGACGTGTGTGATGTACGTCGCATGAATACGCTTCATCAGAATCAACATTATCGGCCAAGTTGCGAGTTTGGTCTGACTCCGCCTTTTCCCCTCGTTCCCCAATATTTTGCAGATGTTAACATGAATATATAAATAAACGAAAAACAATGACGTGAATCGAATGAAACATAAGTTTATTGCACATAATGACATAGGATAACATCATTTTTAACGAAATTAAGGTGGAAAAAAAGGTGCAAAGAAATTAAATAAAAAGCAGTGCAGATGCTAAAAAGAATGTAAAAGTATATTACCTTGCACTAAAACAATACATACATGTACACACACACACACACAATAATCACAGTTACTAGAAAGGTAATAACTAAACATATTGCCCACGCTGATACAAATAACATTTAAATTCCGACTCACTTGGATTCTGAAAAATGTACGAGTCTGTTTGTATTCAGTTTGTGTTTTTCCTCATTTGTGCAAAAGCGAACCGATGACTAGCATGAGTGTTGCCAACTACAAGTATTGCTTAACTTTATTTCTTTACAGTGTAATAATAGTAATAATAATAATAATAATAGAGACCTTGTAGTAACTCGAGGTAAATTTACGGTTTGCCATTCGGCTCCGCCCCTTCAAGACCACATCATCGGCAAAATGTAGCCAATCAGGTTTCATCGATTTGAAAATAACAGGACAAATCACTTCAACTGATCGAAATCGATAAACATGAAGGATTTCAGATGTACACGTGCATTTTACAAAAACAGTTCCAGTGATTGAAATATGTCAAATGTCATTGTTTGATTAAATGTGTCAATGATGTTAAAATATATATGATAAATTATGTCAGAACGGAACAATTTGCGTCTGAAATAAACGTCTTTGCTCACAAGTCGCCGTGCGTCTCGTCAGATTCGGTCCTGTCTGGTTGTCGCACTTACAAATCAAGTGAAATTCAAATTTTAATCAATTTTCATTAAACATGCAATGAAACGTATTTTGCAATTGCCCAGCATTTAAACACGGGGGTGCGTGCGAGAAACAGATACAATAAAAAGATATTTAAGAGATAAAAAAAAAAAAAAGCAATAAAATACAAATTAAACTGATAAGGATAAAAATATAGCACCTGGGCCCTAAAGAAACTTGTTTTCACTGTCTCAAGGCGCAGAGAGGGGCGGGGCTGAAAGGGGCGGGGCTTCCACCCGTGTATCGGTCAATGATGGTTTCAAACGCGACATTTTGACACAGACAACAATTTGATATTTTGACACAGCCAGTGTTTTTTCTTCGCAGCCCTGGGTGGGGGGCGGAGTCAGAAAGCGACGACAAAGAGCAGGTTCAATAATATAATAATACATTTTATCGATAAGCACCTTCCTTTACAGAATTTGTTGCTGTATGTGGTTGAAAAGACAAACGCTTGCATGACGTCCGACTAGTGAGGAGAAACCGCTTGAGTACTGGTCAGCAGAAAGGGGCGGGGCTTTCACCCATGTATCGGTCAAAGATGGTTTCAAACGCGACATTTTGACACAGCCAGTGTTCTTTCTTCGCAGCCCTGGGGGCGGAGTCAGAAAGCGAGGACAAAGAGCGGGACGTCTACGACAGCGAGAACGAGGAGGCCTCCATCAGTTGCTTCAAGATGGACAAGAGCTCCTCCTCCTCCGACCTGTCGGGAAACGGCACCTCGGACGACGACACGAGCGGAGACGAGGCCACGCGAGGCGAGACGGCCGGAGACGAGACCTCGTTCATCTGCGCTCACTGCGGAGACGTGTTCGAAGACTACAGCTCGCTCCGCAACCACCTGGAGACGCACACGGGAGACAAGCCCTTCTCCTGCCACCTGTGTCTGAAGAACCTCACCTCCGCCAAGCAGCTCAAGTCCCACCTGCAGCTCCACGCCCGAGCCAAGAACTACAGCTGCCCGCAGTGCGAGAAGTCCTTCCCCGACCGCAGCCACCTGATGAGCCACATCCGCACCCACACGGGCGAGAAGCCCTTCTCCTGCCCCGAGTGCGGCAAGAGCTACCGGCAGAACGGCGTCCTGCAGAGCCACATGCGCACGCACACGGGCGAGAAGCCCTTCACCTGCGTCCTCTGCGGCAAAGGCTTCTCGCAGAAGGGCCACCTCAACGCCCACATCCGCACGCACACGGGCGAGAAGCCGCTCACCTGCCCCCAGTGCGGCAAGAGCTTCTCCGAGACCTGCCACCTGAAGATCCACATGCGCATCCACACGGGCGAGAAGCCCTTCGCCTGCTCCCACTGCACCAAGACCTTCTCGCAGAAGGGCCACCTGAGCGAGCACATGCGCATCCACACGGGCGAGCGGCCCTTCCGGTGCCCGCAGTGCCAGCGCACCTTCACCGAGCGCGGAAGCCTCAAGCTCCACGTGCTGCGCCACAACAAGGTCAAGTCCTACGACTGCAAGGCCTGCGGGAAGCACTTCGTCACCCCGCAGGTCCTGGACGCCCACGAGTGCCAGCGCGCCACCCAGCCCGAGGAGAAGCGCTACCTGTGCGCCTTCTGCGGGAAGGGCTACCCGGGTCTGCCCGAGGTGAAGGAGCACCAGAAGGGCCACGTGGACATGAAGAGCTACATGTGCTCCGAGTGCGGCAAGGTCTTCTACAAGTACCGCGACCTGGACCGGCACCAGAAGGTCCACACCCGGGCCAGACTGTTCAAGTGTCCCGAGTGTGACAAGTGCTTCACCGACCCGGGGAACTTCAAGAAGCACGGACGCGTTCACTCCACAGAGAAGACCAAGACCTAGGCCCGTCCGCCCGTCCTGCCAACGCCTGTGACTCGAGCCCCATTGGTCGGAACGTTTTCAAGGCGGTCAGGTTGTCCGTCGAAACCATCGTCCGTGTAATTTATTATTTGAATATCGATTTTAGGCTTTTTTCTACATCGCCTCGGACTTCATGTCCCAGAAGCCCCAGTTTCAGTTTTCAAAACCCAAATGGTCGGAACGTTTTCACGGCAGTCAGATTGTCCGTTGAAACGATCGTCTGTGTAATTTATTATTCGAGTGTCAATTTTCGGAGCCTCCTGTGCCGTCACCACGTAGGATTTTTTTTATACATCGCCTCGGACTACATTTCCCAGAAGCCCCAGTTTCAGTTATGAAAACCTGATTGGTCGGAACGATTTTAAGACAGTCAGATTGTCAGCATGTGAGTCCCTTGAAACAATCATGTAATTTATTACTGAAATATCGATTTTGGAGTCTCGTGTGCTGTCACTACGTCGGACTACATCTCCCAGAAGCCCCAGTATCAGTTATGAAAACCCGATTGTTCGGATTGTTTTCAAGGCAGTCAGGTTGTCCGCATGTGAGTCCGTTGAAACGATCATCCGTGTAACTTATTATTTGAATATCGATTTTGGAGCCTCGTGTGCTGTCACCACGTCGGACTACACCTCCCAGAAGCCCCAGCGTCTCTGCCATCTTGCCTGCCGTCCATTTTCCACTCTGCTTTTGTGCTGATATTTGGGTCATGAGGAGCTGGAGCGGGCCTGAGGGTGCGGAACGCCCTGGATACGGGCCAGTCCCGCTCGCTGGTCGGCTCGCGACCTTCTTCTCTCGCGCGCTCATATTTTTAACTTCCTGTGTATATTTATAGCCGTTGAGCAAACAAACTGTCGTGTTAAGTGTGTAACCAGTCTTCATTAAATATCATTGTGCACCTGCTCCAAACGCGCCTCCATCTTTTTTGTTTGTTTGTTTGTTTGTTTCTCACTCACCGTCCTGACACACCAGTGTTAGTTTCGTTAATTAAATATTTTCGTCATCGTATTCATCAACGACACTTTACCCCTGACGAAATTGAAACGAGAAACTTTAAATTTGATCAAAAACGAAACGATATAGTGTTGCGCTTATGGACGAAAACTATAACTACATTTATTGACACTTTCATCAACGAATAAAAACGAAACAAAAATGCCGTTCACTGGCGACGCCCTCAAAAATGTCTTCTCCTGACAGAAAATGCGGTCAGATATATCCATTTTACATTCAACGTGACCTTAATAAAAAAAAACTGTCACACATGAAACAACAATTGGCAAAAACACAACACACCTGAAGCGCCACCTGCTGATGAAACTTCTACTTTCACTGTGCAACCATTTGTTATTTATAAAAGTGATGCAATTATAATTAATTGTATTTTACTGTATTTCATTTCCTCTTTGAGGTTTCATTTATGAAAACACAATTATTTGAATTGAAAGAAACGTTCATAAAGATCAATGTATATATTTTATATGTTCATAGTTAACTACGTATTCAGATTTTTTAGACATCGCAACTTTAGTGAACATTTAGAATATATAGCATCTATATTTCTGTTGACTAAAGCTACAGTATACTGTAATTTAGTCGACTAAAATGTTGTGGTAATTAGTCGACTAAAATTAGAAGACTAAATTGGGACTAAAACAAAACAAAATTTTTAGTGAGTTTTAGTCTATGACTGATACAAAATTAAAAATTTTAATTTGACGAGTACGGAATTACTTTTCATAAAAATCTAAAAATTTCTTTTTCGCTGTCACAAGTAGAGTACGCACACACCACAGTTCACGGTGAGTTTTATTTTACTACCCATTTACATCTCATTTTAATTTACATTTTTATTGTTGTTTTATTTTGTATTTTATTTTTGTATAAGTATTTGAATTTATTTTGTATTGTAAGTATTTTATTAAGAGCTGACCACGTATTGTTACTTGTTTACTTTTGTGAGAAAGAGTGAGTTGAGTTTTATTCATTTGGTTTTGGTACATTCCAAAGACATAAAACGCGTAATTTATAATTGGACCTGTTGGTTGGCCAATTGTGGTTTATGCAATAAAAATGAAAAGTTCTAAACCATCTATTGTCTTTTATTATTCACTATGCTAATGATAATACTTACGATGATATATTGAATTCACAACTCACATTGTCCCACAGCAATATTAAAATATTAATGTACAATTCGTTAAAAATAATAATTACCGGTAAATTGATTTAGTGTTCCATTTCATTCATATTTATATTCTTATTATTCAAAGTTTCATATTAAGAGCAGCAAAGTTATTTGACAATTGTAGAAAAATAATATAAGTTACTTTCCCTGGTAAAGATCGCCATATATGTTTTTATTTACAGCTATTACCAATACTTGGTCATTTATAAACGAAAAAAATATATCTGCCCTCGGCACAAATTCACCAATGTCAAAAGACTTTCAGTGAATTAGAATAAATATTCAGAAAATGATTCTACAAGCTCCATTTATACAGAAACAGAAAATCTCATGCTGGTTTTTTAGCTATTTTACTTTGCAAACAGGGTTTGACTCCCTTTTGTCTTCAGAACTGCCTTAATTCCTCATGTTATAGATTAAACTCGGTTCTAGAAACATTCCTCAGAGGTTTTGTTCCATATTGAGATGGAGCAGATTTGTCAAATGCTCCTCAATGATGCGAATATCCACGAGATCCGGAGACTGTGGAGGCTATTTGAAGAAAGTGACACACAATTGTGTTAAAGAACCTAGTCTGAGCTGATTTGTGTTCAGTTTGATTCTGAATAGAAGAGGTCCCGGGACTGAGCCCTGAGGTGCACCACTGCTGAGAGGTGAGGTTCATCACTGTTTAAAGCACTGGAACTTTGCTTTTCTGTTGACTTTTGTCTCTCCATTTCTCCGTAAACCCCAACTGGACTACTTTCTTTTCTGTCTTTCCTGATTAAACTCCATTTTACTCCATTAATAGTTGCAAGAGAACACCATTTTACCTTCACTACATCAGTTCAATAGTCAAGCATAATCTTTTATAACGTCGCATCAAAGGGACTTTTCAGTGACCACAACACTGAAATGCAAGTCTCTATAGGTTTCGTTTCGGCAGAAATTTTAAGTGATAAGAAAGTGATAAAAAAATTATATACTAGGTTTGCGTGAAAAGCATGAAAAAAGTTTGCAACAAAACTCATACACAAATTGCCTTTATTGAAATTACCTCAACTGCCAGACAGAACACTTGAATGAATGAGTGAATGAATGAATGAATGAATGAATATAGCCTTTATTATTCTCAGTGTGGAAACTGCATAATTTCATGATAAACAACAATCGTCTTGATATGTTAATTTATGCACGTTTATTTACTTGTTTATTTGTATATAATTGTTTATACATACTGTAATATCTAATCCTCTACAGATGATGCTGTTATCGTCCATGATGCTGGACGATAAATTTAATTCATTTCATTTAATTTGGCTTCGCTTGACACACCTTGTCCACTTGGTGGCAGCATTGCACCTAGTTTCAAGTACAGTAGATTCCTTATTAAACAAAACAACAAACTCTCCAATTCACGCGAAATGCAAACAAATACAAAAAGCGCCAAAGTGCTAAACAAAAAATGCGCAAAACTAAAGCGGCTAAAAACGGACAATCTGAGTAGATGAACGTCCATCTAAGGTCTGACGTCATTCAAACATGGCGGCGGCCGGACAGCAGTTTTGAGTTCCAAAACTGCTTTTTCTCGTTTTAATGTGGATTTTAAAAAGCGACTGTCCGAGGGACACGTGTGTCGACGCGGGATGTGAAGCGACCGGCCAGTTGTCACGACGCTTCGCTTAAACACTGCACGACGCACGAAACGACGGATTTGCGACGGCGAAGATGCGCGTCATTAAAGAAGAAACGGAGAATGATGGTGAATATGAAGCGTCTGAGGAGAAACCAGGTGTGTGTCATTCTCCTCTTCATCATTCACGAAGTCAATCCACACATCTCCAGCGGCTCCGAAACGGTTTTGCATTCGGATTCAAGTGTAAACGTGTTGCTTCGCATTCAAATCTATTTTGTCAATTGCAATTTCAGTGTCTAATTTCTAATCTAAGAACATGTCATGGTCTCCACACAGATTTTGCATGTTCTCCTGGTGCTTGCGTGGTTTCCACCCGCCTCCCGTATTTCAGATTGTAATTGCGCATCCCGATTATTTATGTAAATCATCGCTCAGGCATTTTATAAAGCTGCTTCTTTTCTACTTTTGATTGGATGATTGGGATCAAGTTAGTGCCGAAACGATTTATGGACATGGTAATGACAGTGTTATTACTATCAACAAATGAATGAATGAATGAATCGCTAAATAATGATAAAAATGGCTAGACAGTCATTACTAGTAGAATACCGTTTTCTGCTAGTTAGTTAAAATATATGTATGTAATGTTAATTGAGTAAAACCATGGCCACAAATGAAATTGTGAAATGAATGGCTAAAATCAAACTTTATCTCATTTTAGTCTGGTTTTCACACACTGTCACGGATTGTAATTTGTAAGAATTCTGTAAATACAATGTAAGTGGATCACAATCCAATTTAATACAGTATTATTATTTTCTTGTTAAGGTCAGACAGACACACAATACCTAATCACACGAAACATACAATTAGATATTATTAGTATAATAAAATCATGTATATTGTTTACAACATGACATAACATAACAAAACAAAATTTTGTAACCCAGCCAATAAAATGATTTGAGTTTTTCATGTTTTGGTGTTCACACTTTCCTGAAAACATATTTCACATTGCGATAACTATATCACAAAGTGATGACCTTGTCGCCACGCCCCTCCAAATAACCCCGCCCCCTGCTATTTTTGGGTATTAAAAGTGGTGACTGTACCGCAGACCAAAAACAAGCGATTTTCGGAGTTTCGGAAATAGTCCATAAATGTGAGTGAGATTGATTGGTTTGGATCTGCTTTGTGATTGGTTAGCTAGATATCCAGAGTCTGCTGTGCTCCAGATCCTCGTGACCCAGAATAGAAAAGCAGTTGAGTAAACAAATAAATTAATTTTATTTTTCAGTGACAGTATATGTAATCAGATTAGTGCCAAATACATATTTCGAAGAAACTAACAAAAATGCTTCACATTCTTGTTTTCTTTTTTGTTTTTTTTCGCTTGCAATTTCGTTTGTTTGTTTTTTTTCGCTTGCAATCTTCACGTTTTCGTTTAAACCTTTTTTTTTCGCTTCAGGTTTTTTGTTCGCTTTTTTTTTGCGCTTGGATTTTTGACCCCAGATTCACGAGGGGCCCTTCTCTGATTGGCTGGTGAGAATGTGATTGACAGCTGCATTCGGAGTAAGTGAAGATTGGGTCAAAAATCCAAACGTTAAAAAGAAACGAAAATCTTGAAGCGAAAAAAAAGCTTCAAATAAAAACATGAAGATTGCGAGTGAAAAGAAAATAAAAGACGTAAATGTGAAGCATTTTTGTTCGTTTCTTCGATATTTACGTTTGATATTTTTGCCACTAATCTGATTCCATAACAGCAAAGTGAAACTATTGTCAGTTTCTGAAAACGGGGGCGGAGCTTCTCTGTTCTGACTTTAAACGTATTAATTTAATTCATATGCGGGTCAATTAAGCTACTTATTTGAAGAGTCAGTTGAGTTAATTGCACAATTTGAGACCGTTAAAACTGTGAAAAGCACCTTACAACAGTGCTCAGAACTTTTTTGTTGTGCAATTTTAGTTTATTTTATTACTATTATTTTTTAACATTTTTTTTTTAGCTTTTATAGTTGTCATTTTATTTTATTAATTGTCTGATTTTTTTTTTTTTTTTTTTTTTTTTTTTTTT
>MU204434.1:46217-59545 GCA_017309775.1 Paedocypris sp. Pulau Singkep
ACAATAACTCAAACTCCTCAACAACAACGTTCATCGTTCATGCCGAGGTAAAGGACAAATAAAATCCAACACCTTATTTATCCATTTGCAAGCAACACTGAGTAAATAGAGCTTGTTTTTTTTTTGTTTCAACATCATTGTGGCGAATTATGTGTATTATAGAGCAAATAAAGCGATTGTCCTTCATTTCTAGTTAATATAGAATGACAGTGTTGCTTTGGTTTACATTTTGTCAAATACAGTTGCCTCAAGATTTATTCAAATGACATGTCAACTACACAGAACGCGATTAGAAAGCCGCGTGTGGGACATCATATAACGACGATTATGATGATGATAATGAAAGAATAAGCAACACTGACCTGGTTTCTCCTCAGCGTGTTGATCTTTGTCTCTGAATGCTTCATATTCTCCGTCTTCTCTTTCCGCTTTAAAAACGCGCATTTTTACTGAGCAGCATAAAAGATTCATTAATATTTTAGAAGACTGTTTCACAATTGAAAACTTAACGCTTAAAAGACAACGTTTGAATATTCCACACAAATGTTACCGAGCGCCGCCATGTTTAAATGACGTCAGAGATGACGTCCGATAGAGGGCCGCTGGGAAATGGAGTCATGATCCGCAATAGAAGCCAGATGTGGACTGCGGAGATGACGTTTGTTAGGTCTAGTCTAAAACCACAAACACAAAAAAACACGGTATTCTCATATTAAAAAGTTACATTAATAAAAAAAAAAAATGTAAATTACTAACTGTTCTCTACGGCGCCCCCAAACAGACATGGACAATTGTTTTTTTTTTTTTTTGCAAGATCTCACAATAGCTTTCATTGCTAATGTACATCCGGTCAGATTGTTGCTATTTATGAACGTGATTGGAGGACGAACAACGGTGTTCAGTATTCGTAATAATAATAATAATAATAATAACAATAAATAATACTAATAATGCAGGAGAAAGATAATAATAATAATAATAATAATAATAGGTGCAGGAGAACGCGATGCAAAGTATGACACCGTTTATAGAATTTTATCACTACTTTACAGTAAACATAGTATATGGGCAGAGACAACTTAAAAATACACGGGGTTATTTCGATAGTAAAGCGAACACCGCACTGGCGCGGGAGTCACTACTCACTACTCCAATGAACATCACATCATGTGACCACCCACATGACACCTGTAAGGAGCAGAGAGAAGGCCGCAGGTGCCAGGTAAAATCCCCTATACAGCTGGTTCTTCAACTAAGTGTCCCTGGGGAAAGGTGGACCTAGCCTGAAGGGCAGGTGTGTAAAGAGTACCGGACAGCCATACTTGAGTAAAAGTACAGATACTTACTGTAAAAATTACTCCAATACAAGTAACAAGTCACCAATTTCAAAAAGACTTGAGTGGAAGTAGCAAAGTATCCCAATTGAAAAAAACTTAAGTATTAAGAAGTATTTTTATTCATGCTCAATCTAGGCCCAAAAAAAAAAAGAAATGTGAAAACAAACTATTGTTTTCCAAGACAGAAACAGAATTTAACCTCAATGTTTGAAAACTGGTAGAACAAAGTAGATAAAAAGATCAAAAAGTCAGTCTCAATCACTTAAATTTGAATTGAATTGAAAAATCCTTTATTAGTCCCACAGCGGGGAAATTTCACGTCACAACAGCCACAACAAATCCAAACAAATAAATAAGCAAACATCACCATAACGCACTGCACACATCATAATAAACAAACAAACAAACACAGACCATAAATTTGCAAGTAGATATGAAATAAAATGATTCATCTGATTAGTAAATTATATATTATATGTATTATATAAAGTTATTATATAATAACGTTTGTGAAACACATTTTTACGCCCCTAATTCGCGTTCTTGTGGTTTCTAATTCACAAATAGCCTCCATTACCTTCAGCAGCCTAAAGATGGCGATATTCACCGCGTCCGCCCAAGAAATTAACCGCGGTATAAATCGATTATAGTTCGTCGCGCACAATCAAAATGTAACGAGTAACAGTAAGTGTCAATTCAAATGTAGTGGAGTGAAAAGTACTGCTACTCAATCACAAATGCAGTGGAGTAGAGAGTTAAAGTTGCTTATATTTTTGATACTCAGTGCAAGTACAAAGTAGCCAAAAACATACTTAAGTAAAGTAACGAAGTACATTTACTCAAGTACCTCACACCCCTGCTGAAGGGTAGAGCACTTACCTTGCACGGGCAACCACGGATCCAGTGGACATCAACCCTCGCCAAGTTTGACGGAAAAAAAGTTTTAAACAAAAACGTAACAATAGCAAGGTAAAAAATACTGAAAACTATTTTCAGTTTTTATTGGAAGTTTCATATATTTTTTTTCACATTTCATTTGTTGTTAGAATTCGACACTTGCAGCACTTACACACGACATACAAAGTCACTCACACAGGCTCAGGTTTTTCCTCGCGACTCTTAAAAATGCTCAATATATATTTTTTACTTTGGATTTTAAAAATGTGTGTAATTTCCTCCATCTTTTACCACAGTCAGCTATCGTAAGTACTACGTATGTTCCTGGTTTGTATTTCTGGCCCCTGGTGTGTGCTGCAGTTACTGGTCATTTACCTCAGGGGTAAATATAGTAATTAAAGTGGTACCACTCTTTACGATATTGTGTCGATGGCCATTTCGTTAAATGACATTTGATAATTTGTCCTAAGAATGCAAAATGTTACTTTTAAATGATAAAACATTGGTAACAAATGTAATAAAAACACATCACAGTTTTTTGTTTTTTTTTGCCCTTTGGCATGTGATTTAAATATTTGTAATGATTTTGGGGACATCGCACATGAATAAATGGTTGCTTTGGTCGCCATCTTGGATCCAACGTCACTCAAATCTCGCAATCGTTCGCAATCTGTCTAGTCAGCGCGACGTCACCGGGGAAAAAAACATCAAAACGGCAACAAGCGAAGATTAAAATGGGTTTAATTTACCTTTCAGATCGAGTGGCTGGGATACTGACAGATGTTCTCTGATAAACATAATACGCCACGAGCGTCAAAACAAGACAGAACGAAATCAGTGATCACAACCATAATTTAATAAACAACCCGAAAACAAAAGCCTTTGGATTGACGCTGTGTGTTTGTAGATGTAATTGGTATTGAATTGTTTTATAATCTATATTTTAACTGTTATTTGTACCCTGGTTTTCAGAGTTTTATTACTCTTGTATGTATTATTTTATCGTTTGTTATTTTACCATTGTACAGCACTTTAGATCAACCACGATTGTGTAAAACCTGTGCTTTATAAATTTGACTTCACTTCTCGCGTTCTACGAAAAGAAAATTGTATTTAGGGGGCGGGATTATCTCAAGGACGCACTTCGTGATGTGAAATTGTTGTAACGCGAGTCATTTGTAAGTAGAGGTACCACTGTATTTCTATCTAAATGCTGTGCGCTATAGATGTGTCTTTATAAAAAAAGTTTGAAGCTAAATTATAACCATCAACTGTCGTGACTCCTCGTGTGTTTCTCCAGGGTTCCTTTCTTAGAGAAACACTTCTCACACTGAGAACAGGCGAAAGGTTTCTCGCCGGTGTGACTTTTAACGTGTTTATTCAGGTTCCCTTTATCAGAGAAGCTCTTCCCGCACTGGGAACACGTGAAGGGTTTCTCGCCGGTGTGAGTCCTCATGTGAAGCTTCAGGTTTTCCCCGCGTGAAAACTTCCTCCCACACTGGGCACACGTGAAGGGTTTCTCGCTGGTGTGAGTCCTCATGTGAATATTAAGACCACCGTTCTGTGAGAAGCTCTTCCCGCACTGAGGACAGGAGCAGGGTTTCTCGCCGCTGTGAGTCCTCAGGTGAAGAATCAGGTTCCAGTAGCGTGTGAAACTCCTCCAACACTGAGAGCAGGAGAAGGGTTTCTCACCGGAGTGAATCCTCAGGTGTTCCTTCAGGCTTTCATTTCGTGTGAAGCTCTTCCCACACTGCGGACAGGTGAAGGGTTTCTCACCGCTGTGAGTTCTCTTGTGAACACTCAGAAGTCCTCTACGTGAGAAACCCGTCCCACACTCAGAACAGATGAACCGCTTCACACTGCTGTGACTCCTGATGCGTCTCTTAAACTCACCAGGGGAAGAGAAACTCTTGTCGCATTGAAGAGAGTTGTGTGTTTGCACTGTGGTGTGATTTGGTAAATGATCCGTGTGACTTTCTCCTCTAAAGTCTTTACCACAGTTATGGCAGGTGAAATGATCTTCTCTTGTGTCTGATAGAGACTCGTGTAGATTATACACGTCTACAGCATCTCCACAGTGAACACAAGCACACAACTGTTTATCCGCGTTCGCCTCTGTGTTGTCACTCTCACCGGTGTGAATTCGTTCATGTGCGTTCAAGGTTCCTTTATGAGAGAAGCTCCTGCCGCACTGAGAGCAGGTGAAGGGTTTCTCACCGGTGTGGATCCTCGTGTGAACCTTCAGAGCTCCTTTAAGTAGAAAGCGCTTCCCGCACTGAGAGCAGGTGAAGGGTTTCTCGCCGCTGTGGATCTTCAGGTGGACCTTCAGGTTTGCATTCCGTGCGAAACTCTTCCCGCACTGAGGGCAGAAGAAAAACTTCTCGCCGGTGTGAGTTCTGACGTGACTCTCTAGCTCGTCGTACCCGGCGAAAGACTCGACGCACTGAAAACACTGGTATTTCTTAGTCGCGGTGTCAGTTTGAACACATTCGTCAAGCTGCTGTCGTTCAGACGGAACAATCTTCTGACTGAGGTGACGGTGTTTCTCTCCGGTGTGACTTGATAAATGATCCGTTAGATGTTCTTCATCACAGTGTCGGCCGGAGAAATTATTTTCACTCGTGTGAGTTTCTAAATGAGACTGAAAGAAAATGTTGTTGTTGTTGTTGTTGTTGTTGTAATCCTCCGAATCATCTTCTGTTGTGTCTTCTGAGGAACTCGTCTCCGTCTTGACACAACTAGTGGTTTCTGTATTTAGACTGTTGTAAAGCTCCTGCTGTTTATTCTCCACTTCACACGTTTCTTCTCTTTCCTCTTTCACCAGAGCTGCTCAGAAGAACAAAAAGAAGTGTGAGATAATGGGCTTGGTGTAATAACTCATTACTTACGGAATGGATAGAACAGTGGAAAACACACAGAGGAAAACGTATGCGATTTTCAACAATGAACACACAAATCTCTTTTGTTCTTACAGCAAGAATTTATTTCTTTCTAGTCCAAACAAGGACTTCAAATTTGTTTAGAAAAAGATGTTTAAAAATGAAAAAGAAAGCATGATCACACAAACAGAAAGTTAATTTGTAAACTGGAGATAATGCTTTTTAATATGTTAATACAGTGACTAACGACTAATTTGCTTTGGAAAATATATATAATAACGAAATAGAGCAACGAAAAAACGAGGTAAAATAGTCTTGCAGCACAGAACTAAATTGCTGAAATTAACTACAGGAATCGCCCTTTATTGCAAAAATGTCTAAATAATGAAAAAACAATGCGGTTGATCATAACTTATATTCATAATTCAGATATGTATTTGTATTGTAAAACGTAATAGCTTGTAATCTCCCGCCTCTACACCGGGCAAAGTTTAACAAAAAATACAGAAATAAACGTAAAACTTATTATTTCCACGTATACATTAAAATACAGAATAACAATAATGAATAAAATAATAATGCATAATGATTCTAACAAGAATAGTGTATAATGGTGCTACGCCTCAGACAAGAAAACACGCTGTGTAGCTAATAATCAAACTAATGAAAATTTAATTTGTGTGCCTCTCGTTGGATTTTTTATGAATGACGATGATGATCGTGAAAGATAAAGCAACACTGACCTGGTTTCTCCTCAGCGTGTTGATCTTTGTCTCTGAATGCTTCATATTCTCCGTCTTCGCGCTCCTCTTTAATAACGCGCATCTTTACAGTCTCGCGAGATTAAAACACGGTATGTCGATGATTCAGTTCAGGGTTTCAGCAGAAGAAACAGATGACGTTTTAAACAAACGACGCACAGTGAGAAGTTGAAAGAAAACAACGTTTGATTTTACCTCACAAACTACACCGAGCGCCGCCATGTTGGAATGTCTTCTTCTTTGGTGTTTAACGGCGGTTTGTCTCTATTTCTTCTGCATTAGCGCCCTCTTCTGTTCATCTTCCAGTTACATCAAACTCTCTCCTTCCCTTTTAGAGTTGATTTTGCATAATATTTCTAAATTTATAAACTAATTTATATATTTATAAACCTCGTTTACTCTCTATTTGTAATTTCCCCCTCATTTCTCTCCTATGTCTCTCATATCTTCTACAGTTCAACACAACATGATCTATTTCGGTGTTTGACACACACACACAGTAATTTTTCTGTATAACGTCGTTTTCCCCGCGTGCCTACAAGTTATACATAAATCTTTCCTTGAGCAGGTAACAATTTATTAATTACATCAAACTGTTTAATTTGCTCGTACATAGATTGATGAAAGAAATGTAAAAAAAAAAAACATTACAATTTTTGACTACAAGTAAAAAGATTTAGGTAATACTATATATGAATGTGTTGTATGTAACTTATGTGTCTGTTTTTAATCAATAAAATACACACATCCAAAAATTCAACTAAAATTATTTATTGGAAAAATGTCAGTTTTATTAATTAATTCATACATCATTATAGAATTCTACAATATGTGTTCCATCATGCATTATTATCAAATAAAACGTAATTACAATATTTGTACAAAATCAAAAATTTGTATTTCATATAAAGAATTCACTGAAGAACAGGTAGAACACAATACAAATTTAATGCTGCCTCAACATAAAAATATTCTGTAAACTACATTTATGGCAAAAATAGACTTTGAATTTTAAAAGAAAATATTAACTATCACTTAAGTACTGAAAGGCAAAATGTTAAAGTAAAAGACCCCAGTCCAATTTCCAATCTTTTACAACTTGTCCCCAAGATGTATTAGTTATGAATTAAAAAGTTTTAACATCAGAGTTTGGAATTGTAATCTGAAGACACGTTTTCACAATGTTTTTGAAAATGTTACTAGCTTTAACACATATTTAAAGAATTTTCATTTTGTTCAATTCATTTTAACAGCTTAACAACAGTAACATTCTGAGGTGAAAAAGAACAATCCATCTTCCAGTCAAAAACAAACCAGTTTCATATGAGTCTATTGGTGAAGCTACAACATGGAAAAATTGTAAAATTCTGTACATGATCATTATAAATTATAACAAGATCAAGTTGCATTTTCATATATATCACTATAAAAAATCATCTCAATTTACGATTTTTTAGAACCATCCACTTTTAATCTTCTGTTGTTTTGTCTAAGGGACGAGATTTCCTGTCGTTTTCACTCTCAGCGGTGTGAATTTTCACACATCTTCTCATGTGTTCATTTCGAGTGAAACTCTTGCCACACTGAGAACAAGTGTAGGGTTTCTCTCCAGTGTGAATCCTCATGTGACGAGTAAGATTAAAACTCTGTGGGAAACTCATCCCACACTGAGAACAGACAAACGGTTTCTCTCCAGTGTGAGTCCTCATGTGAATATTAAGAAAACTACTTCGTGTGAAACTCTTCCAACACTGAGAACATGTGAAAGGTTTCTCAGCGGTGTGACTCCTCATGTGAACATTAAGTTTCCTTTGATAAATGAAACTCTTGCCACACAGAGAACAGCAGAATGGTTTCTCTCCAGTGTGACTCATCATGTGACCTTTAAGACCTTCACTTCGTGAAAAACTCTTCCCACAGTGAGAACAAGTGTAGGGTTTCTCACCGGTGTGAATTCTCATGTGAACACTAAGGTTCCTGGAACATGAGAAACTCTTTCCACACTGAAAACAATTGAAGGGTTTCTCTCCAGTGTGAATTCTCATGTGTTCTGTAAGGTTCTTGGAACATGAGAAACTCTTCCCACAGTGAGAACAGGAGAACGGTTTCTCTCCAGTGTGAGTTCTGATGTGTGTCTTTAAACCACCGGGTAAAGTAAAACTCTTGAGGCAGTGAGGACACTGGTGTTTCTTAGCTGTGGTGTGATTTGGTAAATGATCAGTGTGACTTTCTCCTCTAAAGTCTTTACCACAGTTATGGCAGGTGAAATGATCTTCTGTGTGAGTTTCTGACTGAAGGAAACTGATGTTTTTTAAAACCTCTCCACAGTGAACACAAGTAACCACTGAATCATCTTCTGTTGTTTCTTTCTTCTCCGTCTTTACACAACCAGCAGAAGTTTCTGTATTTAGACTGTTGTAAAGCTCCTGCTGTTCCGTGTCATCTTCACACTTTACTTCTCGTTCCTCCTTCACTCGTTCCAGATCTGCACACAAATATATAGTTATGAAATACTGTTTTTCTCAATCACTAAGACAGTAAATTCTATTACCTGAACCGAATTCTCAATCGCTTAAACACACTGGTCAAATCAGTCACTCTTTTGTGCCAAACCATAAACACTTTTCAAATGGTTAGACTCAACTAGCCAACACATTTTCCATTGAGATTCAACCACAACTAAAGAAAAGAACTCCTGTTCTTTTGACTACAAGTCAAACTTGATGACACTTTGGTCTGATGATGTGAGGGACAGAAACATGTGTAAAATAAGCCAGATCAGGAAAAGCTGGTTTCTGAGGCTCTACAAAGGATGGAAATCTGAGGAAGAGTGTGAGAGGATGAGGATGCTGAGGAAAAGTCAAATTGGTCATATCTGAGGAAATCAGAGCTACTGAGATTGATCATGTCCTTCACCACGTTCTGATCATGAGGGAGGCTGGAGAAACCAAACAACAAACGGTTCTCCATAAACCAAAAAACGGAAGACAAACACAGATACATATATTTATTTGAAGTTATTGTACAGTCTGCAAACACTGACAACAGTTTACTGTCCGGCCCGTTTGTAAACTCCACTGGATCTATAGACTGAAAAACAGTCCATGTGAGAGAAGAAGAAGAACAGGAAGAGGAAGAAGAAGAAGAAGAAGAAGAAGAAGAAGAAGAAGAAGAAGAAGAGGAGGACGAGGAAGAAAAAGAAGAAGAAGAAGAAGAAGAAGAAGAAAACATTTATTTGTCTCAACAAAGAGAAGAGAAATGTACTCCACAGTAAACTAAGTAAATCACTGTACTGGAATATTGTAATGGAGGGTGTGTCTAACTGTTTGTAGCAGGGTTAGTTTTCTTTACAAAATACTTTCGTCATCGTCTTTGTCAACGTCACTTTTTCCCTGACGAAAACGAAATGAGAAGTATATACAAACTCCCGCTTAGGGACGATAACTACAATTACATTTATTGACACTTTCGTTAATGAATAAAAACGAAACAAAAATGCCTTTCATGGCGACGTCCAATCATAAACCGAGCTTGTGGAGAAAGGCGGGAGCAAACGCAAAGAGTTAATCATTGGTTTATCTCGGAGTCTTTGAATCAGGGAATTTGAACGCTGTGTGGAGCAACAATCACCGGCAAAAATACAACACACCTGAAGCGCCATCTGCTGACAGAAAGTGAAACCTTTTCTTACTTATACACCTGATGCAATTTTAATTTATTTTACCGTGTTTAATTTCCTCTGTGTTGAGGTTTCATTTATGAGAATACATGTATGTGGATTTAAATAAAAGTTCATAAAAATGAACATTTTACGTTACAAAAGTAAGTACTTTGTATATATTTTATATGTTCATAGTTAACTACGTATTCAGATTTCTTAGACATAGCAACTTTAGTGAACATTTAGAATATATAGCACCTATGCTTTCATTGACTAAATCTTCTAGACCGTAATTTAGTCGACTAAAATGTTGTGGTATTTAGTCGACTAAAATTAGACTAAAACAAAAAAAAAAATAAGATGACCAAGTTGTCAAAATATCTTTGCCAAAATTAACGCTGTTTGCACACAATTTTAGTTTTGTCTTTTTGTGCTAAAAGCGCAAGGTTTTCTTTGTTTTGCAATCTGCGTTCATCTTACAGTGAACAGTAAGCTTTTAATTCTCCTGCTTCACATTCTGAGCGTTGTGCTTTGCATTTTTCTGAGAGGGAGTACAATCTTGGCGTGGCAGTGGCAGCTGCCACCGGAACTGCCACTCCTTATATGGACCTGCCACCGGAACTGCCACTCCTTATATGGACCTGCCACCGGAACTGCCACTCCTTATATGGACCTGCCACCGGAACTGCCACTCCTTATATGGACCTGCCACCGGAACTGCCACTCCTTATATGGACCTGCCACCGGAACTGCCACTTCTGACTGCGCCTGCCACCGCTATTTGCGCCTTCCAGTGTAACAGCCACCTCGATTTGCAAATCATTGCGCAAACTCACCGAAAGACCAGTTGTGAGAAATGAACATAAGGGTATGGTTAGGAAGACCCTATTGTTAAAATTGTGAAATCCAGTTTGATATTCTTGAAAATTTACCACATTCCGACAAACTGGGCATTCTTTAGCGTAAACTGAAACTCCTGCATGAAAATACATCAACACAAAAATATTGTCATTGTAATAATACTGTATTCGAACAATGTACATACACTGTTAGACCGAAAAGTAGAGTTTACTTTAAAACTTCAGTAAACTGGTTGCCTTAAAATAATAGAGTAATGATTAATGTGAAGTAGAAGTAGATTCACCTTAATAATGTGAAAATTGAAATAGTCTTTCATTTTTTTAAGTTGAACTTTAAGTTTTCATTAATCATTACTCATTTTTATGTATAACTTTGGGGTGAAACACCTTACCCTTGTCCTTGGAAAATACTCCATAGACTGTAGCATTTGTTGTAATTAGAAATTTGCTACTGAGTGCAGGAGGAGATGGCCCAGGACAGTAGGGGCAGTTGGTCTCAAAAGGCTCAAATTTGTCCGGAATGGGTTTCTCCGTCTTTGTTAAGTCCAGTGGAAGATCCTCGGGAATTCGCGTAGAGTTCCACAAGTAGTTAGTCATAGTTGTGACACTACTGGCTGTGTACACTGGCTGGTTTTGAACTCCAAGGTTTCCAGTGATCACTTCCTCTATGCTGTCAATGTCCTCGTTTGTGTTGCCTTCGGCATCTTTTGTCAGGTGAGGATGCTCTTGGAACACCCACCACATAGACATATATCTGTGTACACAGCCAAGTCTGGTTTTCAAGCCAAAACACTGGCAGTGCCATTTTCCAGTCTTTGTGTCAAATGTAGAGAGAGTTCTCCCTAACTTGCACCAATTGTCCTTTTGACCTGTGTATACTGAGAAGAACAGAAAGCGATCTGAGAGACTGTGCTCTCCCCAGAAAATTGGAAAAACAGAGTCAACATTCTCAGAGTTTGCATCTTCGATAGTGCAACACATTCTTCTTCTCTAGATGTAGAGATGAGTCCTTTTTGAAGCATTTCTTTAAGGGACTCTACTCGCAGTGCTGGTGGTGACCTGTAGGCAATTGCTTTTTTTGTCCTCTCCAGGTGTAAGCATTCCTTGCCAGGGTTTCCACTTTGAGCAGCAATGCTCATAAAGTCTGAGCAAGAAGTCTAATGCCATGTGCATGCTTTGTTGTGACATAAATGCCATTTTTTTGCATCTATGCAGATCATCGGTTCGTGTGAAGCATGGTTTTTGCTTTGGTGCCGTCGTAAGTTTGTGGTGTTTGTAAATTGCATCCCACAAACACCACACACCTTGCATTCTTGCAGGATGCCAGTTGTTTCTTCTTTGGTCACAACGGTTTCATCCATATCTGGGAAAAATAACACAAACATAAAATTAAGTTTGACCATTTCAGTAGGTTACCACAGTTTAAATTAATTTAAATTTAACATTGTACCCACCAGAAGGTTTTGTTGTTATAATCGACCTGTTGTGGGGGGGGGGGTCACTCAATGTGTACCATTTGTGTCACTACAGTATTTCAAGTATTATGACTTAAATGGGCTAATGCTTAGCCTACACCTACCGTGATTTAGCACGGTAGCAACAGTCATGTTCACCTCCACTTTCAAAAAAATCCTCTTTGCTCAAAAACTCAAAGCGTCTTCCTGTCAAAATAAAACAGAAGACAATAACAGAAGACATGAGACTTTTTTTTGCCATTTCTCATTATAGTTTACGCAACAAAATTTGATTGATAGCTCTCAGAGACCAGCATGCATAACACAGTAAAATAAGCATAGTAGAAATGTATATAAAATATAAATGAAAAAGAAAAAAATTATTGTATATTTTAATAAAAAAGGACACTCACATGGAATGTATAGTTAAATATTTACAGTGTGCTAGCTGAATGTAAATTGAATGTAAATTTAGCTGCAAACAATGAGGTACAGTGGGGTTAACTATTGTATATTTGGGGGTATGTTTTGTCAAAGACCAAGAACATTTGTAATAGATACAACTAACCATCTAGCACAAAAACATTTCTGTCTTCAAAAACGGTTTGAATAAAAGAAAAAAAAAAATCACGTAACTTCTTGACGACATTTTTAACCATTAACAAATAGTTGCGGACACATAGTAAAAATATTAGAAAATAAAGCAATAGACTTCAAATAACTTTACTTACCCTCCATGATTCAAATGTCTTCTAGACGTCACAAAGTAGGTAGGTTTTGTGAGTTTTCAATAAAGTCCTTGACAAATTAAAATGCAATCAAGTGCAATTTTAAAACTTTTTCCCACAAAATGAATTATAAGAGAATGTTTTTTATATGTGCAAACCTAAGGTCAAGTCACACAATCAAACAAGAGCAGAGTTCTGCATCTATGACCTTTTTAAGTCATCTTCGCAGCCTTGGTTGGACCAATCAAATTGTGGTGCAGTAAACTTTCACCAATCAAACAACTAGCATTTCGAACACATCAAAAGGTGAGAAAAGTTTTCTTTTTGGGGGGAGGGCACAGGGTGATGCACTGTAAGCAAAAAACGGTTTGTAGGAATTAAAGCGCAAACTCAAATTAGTTGATCATGCCGACATCAACTGGGCCTAAACTCTCCAATTTAAATGCATTTCAATGACATATAGCACATGAAATGACAAACTGGGCCACTTTAGAAATTAATTGTTTTAGAATGTCGTCTTCAGAGTATTTTGCAGAAGACAATAACAACTAACCGCAGAACCGACACGACAGTCTGAGGACGGAAGTGGGCGGAGCAAGAGTTGCCTTAAATCTTAAGTAGATTAAACCTCAAGACAGTTACGGTTTTCAATATTGTTAAGTTGAAAATACTTAAGTTTTCATTAATAATAGCTCTGTTTTTTAAGGCAAACCAGTTTACACAAATGTTTTAAGTAAACTCAAGTAGTTGG
>MU204435.1:7788-59353 GCA_017309775.1 Paedocypris sp. Pulau Singkep
ATGCTGAAATAGTCAATGAGTGTGTGAGTGAAGTGGTGACTGCTCTGTTTGAAGGAACTCAAAAGGATAATTCACAATTTATGATCTTTCTCAGATTGTTTGATGAAGAAAAGAGAGGTGAACAATATTGTGTCAAATTTATGAAGATGTTTTGGGTCTTACAAACCTCACACAAGGAGGGATTACATTTATGAAGTAGTGACACAGATTCTTAGAGATCGAGAGATTGACGCGAAGCATGTTATTTCTATACGGATGACGTGCCATTCACATATCGATTCATATTTGCAACCTGACCAATATTTTTCCGCACCTCAGACTGAACAGAAATTTCGTAAGTGGACCCTTCAAGTTTATAATTGAGGACCCCTGATCTAGTCGCTAAAATATTTGGTCTATCGTATCGTGAAACAATCATAACGAGAAATGATTTCGTTATTTTCTTGATGAGGCCCTTTGTAAAACGAAATTTTCGAGTCATTCGTAAGTGGAGGTACCACTGTACTGTAATTTACTACCCTATATTCCAAGTGCTAAATTAAATTAATGTTTATCAGTAATACCTGATTAAACTGGTTTGTGAAAAGAATTACTTCATTTAGAGCTGCACAATTAATCAGTAAAAGATCGTGATCTTGATTCCATCCATCTTGTGATCTTAATATAGCATTTATAAGATTCAGCCAAACTCATCTGATCTCGAGATAACACGCATGGAAGTTTTTATGGGATCAAACTGGTGCCATTTGTGCAAGCTCTTTGGTATCCGTGCCGGTGTGCATGCGCAGCTTATGTTGAGCGCCCAAATATTTACGCATGCGTGCAAATCTCTTCTGCTTGAATATAAATTGTTATGGGACTTTTTTGACTCCTTGCTCTGATTGGTCAAAGTTAACCCATCGCAAAGCATATCAGCGCCATCGCCTAAACTATTTTTAAAATTCAGCTTTCAGCTTACACGTAATAACACACACAATTACATGTATACACACAGCTTTTAAATTCATAATAATAAATCCTTTAATTATATTTATTTCACAATGTAATGCTACATTGTTACATATTACATTAAAGAAAGAGATGATCAATCGTCTTTAAAACTTCTTTTCTTGTTGTTTAATTATGTTCCTGTAAACACACACACACACACACACACACACACACACAAACAAAGAAATTGTTAGTGTTGTCCCAAAAGTATTGGGTCAGATAAAGAAACATACAGTAAAACCTCTAATGGAACGCCACCTCTAGCAAAACACCACCTCTAATAGAGCGCCCAATGACGGAAAGATTGAAAAATAGCCACTTTTATCGAAGTATATATACAGACAAGTGGCAGGCTGTAATGAATCAGGTTTGAAAAAAAGAGTGGTAATACTATATATATACAGTGTGTTTTTGTAACTAATGAAAAGTATAAATTTGGGTTTGAAATCATTGTGGAATGACCACAAAGACACCACTCATGGGAGAACCTCTTCTGTTGGTCCCTATAACGGCCAGGCAGCAACAACACCACCAACCAGGAATTAGCAAACAAGAAGAACTACAGTCAACCTGATCCTGAAGTATAGTAGACATATTGACGCTTATTTACCTTATTGTCCCATCTATTGTCTCTTTTTAAGACAAATCACTTCCATTGCTCCTGTTATAACGTATCAATTATATGTAAACATGTTTATGCTTCATTTTAAAGTTTAAAGAGTTAAAGAACTGCAGGCGTCACATGCAAGCTTCTGATTATCATTTTCTGCTGGTTCTCTCTCCATCAGTGTCAAGCCATAATTCAAACTCTAGTAAATACACAGGAGCGCCGGCACAGCCCTCAGAACGATTATCTGAACGAAAGGAGACCGCACCCAGTCCTGTCTTTCTTGTGGCATCTAATGTGACATCTCGTTCCCTATGTCAGGGATGAAGGATTTTGTTCGAAACCTGGAGAGTTTCCTATCGAATTGATCTCTCGATGTCATTAATGGGGACGCAATACAACCCCTGCCGCAAGAAACGTCCAGACACACCAATGCCAATCACACAAGGACGCAGGGCAGGACACCGAAAAACTCGAAAAGGAGAAGCCTTCGGGTACTCATGTGTACAAACCACTGTTCCTTTCCTCGTCTGGCACTGGCCCAAAAGCACGCTTCCTCAGCAGCGTGGCGATCTCTTCCCGCAGTAGCGGCGCGTCCCGCTCCGAGACTTGTGACTCCAGCACGCATCTGAAATGCGGTGGACGGCAACTAGAGAACGTAGCCCCAAGTCATAGTGTCACGGAGACATTGCCGGCAAACTGCTCCACTGGTCTGCACAATCCGTCAGAGAGAGAGCATCACCTCCGTGTGCGTGGCGCTCGGTCGCGTTCTTGCTGCTGCACACCAAGTTAAAAACATTAGCGCACACCAACCTGAGTTCGCTATTGCGCTGAGACTCCGATGCGGCTGGAGGAAAAATCACACAAGCACCTCGAATCAGAGAACAAAGAGCCTTTATTAACGTGCTGTTCAAACACAAACAGACCCTCGAGGACTGGCTCGGGGACAGTCAGGACTGCTCTGTGGGGCCCTCTGGGCTGGGCGTGGCGCGCGGCTCTGCAACTCTCCTAACCAGCGGCTCCAGACTAGCAGCCTGACGCTCACGTGGTGGCTCATCTCGCAACCGAGCATCGCGACAAACCCCCAGCTGCCAATCGCGCGTAGTCCGTCACTAGACCCACCCTCCTCAGCCTTTTGTGCTCCTCCCTCTCAGCTGGCTGGAGATGAGGACCAGGAGGAAAGCGCGTGGAGCGCTCTTGCCGTGTAGCTCGCCGTCGCATAACCCATGTCTGCAATGGCAGTCATCTTGGAATCAGGAATGTGACCATTGCCCGCCTTCTTCGCGTCATTCGCTGACGACATCAGGGGTAGTCCTCTGGGTCGAGTTTGTCGAGAAAGGGTTTTTCCAGGAACTCGTCAGATCTTCGTGAATTTCCTCAAAGTAAGGAGCTCACTGTGGTGCTGACGGCCTCGAGCCGAACGAGTGAAACCCGCAGACGTGCGAGTGAAACCCCTGACGCGCTGAGTCCGCAAAGAACCCACGTGGTCCTACTTTGGGGAGTTGTGGTCCAGTGGTAGGGGACATGGACTCGTGTCCGAGAGGTTGCAGGTTCGAATCCCCTCTACCATTGGTTCTGCAACAAAGTGTCCTTGGGCAAGACACTGAACCCCACGGGCGCCACTGCTCCGAGTTTGTGTGTGTTCACTTCACTGCGTGTATGTGCACTTTCACGGATGGGTTAAATGCAGAGCACAAATTCAGTATGGTCCCTAGTGGCCATATTGCCGTCACCTCACTTTCACTACAACTGCGACGGATCCTCCTCATTGTTGCTGTCCTCGGCGGCAAACGACATGCACTTCCAGTGTCTTCCAGCACCTGCGAGAGAAGCCGTTGCCCCTGTCCTTGGTGGAAATGTGGCCCGGGATATGTTGGGCCAGCCAACTCCAGATAACGCTGAGGGCGAGCTTTTGGCAGTTGCGGTACTCAACGTCTTTGCTGAGCACCATGAGCGCGTGCTCGTGTCCCAAGCAGAGAACGCACTCCGCGTGCGTATCTGGACCTGAGCAAGGTAAGGCCCAGACGGCCTCGGCCGCACCTGAGCACTCCACTTGACCTGAGCACCTGGCGCAAGGTAAGGCCCCGAAGGCCTCGGCCGCCGGAGCATGTGTCTTCTTCTTAGACATAACTTGTTGTAAAAATCAGCTTCAACATCGTGAAGAAAATCGTTCTAAGGGCTGTGCCGGTGCTCCCGCATATTTATAGGGCTCCGCCTTGAGCCTTGCTCCGGACTGCCTTGTTCTATTGGCTTTCAGCTTATTGTCGGGAAACGTTGTCCCCATATGTGACATAGAGAGACCCACTTGATAGGGAACCAAGAGTTTTATATATTATTGCGCATTTGGCAAAGGAGTCAGGTTAAATATTTGTCTTGTATAATTATCGACAGGAGAATCGTTGTTTTGGGATAAGAGAGTCAGGTTTATAATTTGTCTGTTATATTTATAGAAGGAGGATAATTTTGTTTCTAAAAAACTGTATATTATCCCTGGACTAGCACGTTTGCACGGTTATTTTTTTAAATGTTTTTTGTGTGCAGTTTTTTGTGTGTTAATAGTTCTCTTTTTCTGACAGCGTAATGTTTGTCAATTGTCTTAAATGTCTGATGGAAGAGAAAAACTTCTTCATGTTCAGGATCTTCTCATCGATGTTCATCATTAACAAATGTGTTACTAAGTATTTGTCATGCCTAATTCATACGTTGTTAATAATAAAAAAGGTCTTATTCATGCTTAGTTAATGCTAAATAAGGTGTAGTTATTATAAAGTGCTACCCACAATTTAAGTATACATTCTCACACAAATCAATATAAGTCTCTATTTTAAAAATATTTTACTCCTGTCTGCTTATGTATTATTGCTTGTTTTTTGTTTTTTTATATGTTCTGTAAAGCACTTTGAATTGCCACGTGTACGGATTGTGCTATATAAATAAACTTGCCTTGCCGCAATATCTAATGATTATAATACTAAATAATTATAATAATAAAAACAATATCTTATAGAAAAGCAAACTAATTCAGCGGTCTGTGCACTAGCTATTAAATACCAATCTACCAAAACTTTATAAACACATTACTTACTTACTGTGAAAAAAAAATTATGTATCAATATGTGTGTCTGTTTTACTGTGTATGAGGTGTCCAATAGGGTGCGGAAAGTTAGAACGATTCTTTTTTTAGGGCTCATTTGTTCCCTTCTTCCGAAAACTGTTTTACATTTTACAGTACATTTTCAACTTCATTTGTTCAAAGTATAAATGTAAAAACTTGGTTAAGTTTGCTTTAAATTAGCATAATGCTTTGTAATGGTCAGCTATGCTATACATGTTTGAGTGCTTGGTAAATTAGGTGTCACAAGAGTAGCACACAATGTTGTAATAAAAATGCATTACCTTTGGAATAAAAATACATTTCATGAGAGAAAGAGGTTAATCCACATAATTTTATATGATTTAAAATACCCACCATCACTCCATTATCTTTCATCAAGACTTCTAAATCCTGCATCCAGCCGATGAGCTCCACTAGCTTTTTTATACTATTAACCACATCACCCAGTTCAACAACGTCGACAAGGCGCTTTGAGCTCCAGGAAAACGGACCCACCAGATCTCGATTGATTAGAAGCCGTGGCACAGAACCACGAACAGCAGAGGCCATGCTGGCAAAGGGCTCCACCTAACAGATCACAAAAACGTTTTGGTTATTTGCAAAATCTCGGCTCCCTGACTAAAGTGAATGAGACGTTAGTCTAAACAGACAGTGAGGACAAATGGATCTGATTTGCTAAGCCACATCTTTTCAAAAAGGCCAATGATCGAAGTTCAATGGCTACATTAAATCACTTGACAATTACCAATGTCAGTTCTGATGAGCGTCTCGTGAACTGACAGGAAAGGGAATAACACTTTCTCAAGGGAATACTTCACACCACTCTTTTCAACAATTTTGCAATAACGCATTTTTCAATGTTGACTTAACAATAAAATGTTTAATTGATTTTTTTGTACAGAATCGTGTACATACACTTATTTCATGCCTTTAAATTGATTGTAAATAATATTTTACTAATTTTTTAACAAAACCAGAATCTTATAATTGTATTTATATATCTTCTTTCATTTATCATAATAACATATTTTCAATTTTAGTTATAAACAAACTAATAATTAACTAACATTACACGTTTAGTGTCATTTGACATAACTTTTAAAGTCAAATAAAAACAGTAACATTAATTAACAGGAACAACATTTTCTATTTTCGTAACTCAATTTCCAAAGAACCGAACAAGGAGTATTGACATTTCTGAATGTTCTGGCTTTGATTTTACAGACTCCTGAAAAAAATGCTAATAAATGGGACCACATACTAGAACAGGGGTGGCCAACTAGTCAGAGACTAAGAAACACTGTTTTTTATGTCTTACTGCAAAGAGCCACATCATACACACGGGCACACATAAACATCATCCCATTCCTTAATCTTGTATGCATGCATGCACACACAGACCTCTGCTCAGACAGATTTAATGAAAAAACACCACACCAACATGATAATATTAGTTTGTTTTCAGTTAACATTGTGTTCATATTTGACTCATGTCATATGAAAGGTCCTGAAAAGCTACATGAAACTAGTTAAAGAGCCGCATGAGGCTTAAGAGCCACAGGTTGGTCACCCATGTACTAGAAGTAATGGCAAAAAAATGGCAAACTATCATATGCTTCAGATATTTCTTACCTCTAAAGATGTTCCCATGATAATGAGTAAATCCGCCATGGGGAAGTCTCTGAGATAAGAGAAGAACCTCTGAGGAAGCTCTTCCCCAAAAAACACTATGTCAGGCTTGATGACCCCTTTACAAGTGCGGCATTTAGGAATTGCGCCATCCATAATTTCATTCTAAAACCAGACATTTAAGTCAGTAATAATGCAATATCATTCTCCATGATACTGTACTTGAAAATAATCTGAACATCCTAACCCGGAGTTCCTCCCCATTGTAACATCTTCTACAAACAGTACAGGTTGCGGTAGCAAATGTTCCATGTGCCTCAACCAACAAACTTGGTGGGAGACCTGCCACTAAAGAGAAAATCATAGTCAAACAGTAAAATCAAAATCATATAAACATCAAACAAACGAACACAGCTGTTGTCATTGTTATTATTATTTTTATTATTAACATGTATACATACATACATTTAATATATTGTACATAAGAATCTATTTTATTATTATTATTATTATTATTGTTGTTGTTGTTGTCACTAAAATGATTACACAATATAAACCAATACATACATTTATTAGTAAATAATGTATTTTAATATTTCACATATTCAATAATGTTAATATAATTCATATTCTGGTTACTGCTTCTTCTAATACATAATTGATTTAATATTAATATGTCTTACAGTATTATTTTTTTATAGGGATATCATAACATTTTTCAGGTCTTGAAACATCAGAAGATTTACCATGAGAATTGAGAAGACATTGACCTAAGGGCTATTATATAACTATTATATCTTAATAATACATTATTTTAGACAAGTTGTGGCTAAGTGGTAGGAAGCTGAATTTGTCACCCAGGCATTGCAGGTATGAATCTTGGCCTGGTCGGCTCCAAAGATGAAGTGTGGATAACTTAAAAGCAGAGCATACTTTTGATATGGTTGCTAGTGGTCAAAAGTGAAACATTTTGACTAACCCTCTCAACACCCATCTTTGCTTTGCATGGCATGTGTAAAAACAATAAATAAAAACTATTTTACTGTCACAGACTCTGGATCTTGTTTTATTTGACACTTTTATTTTGACAGGCACTCTAGGTTCTCAACGCGATCTACTGTATTCACACAAAATATAAGCACCCTCCTGATTTTTCAGGCGCAAAATAAAAAATATTTTTTTACATTTCTGGTTAAATTACAATATTTTTTTCTTAAAAATACTATTCTTTCTGTATTTAACAAACCTTTAATTTAAAAAACCTACAACTTCAATGTCGTTTTACAGCGCCAACCGGTGTCTGCTTTCGCGTTTAGCCGAAGGGGTATTGGTGGGCGGCTGGGGTGGTCGCCTCTCGTTCAGACAAGTTTTCTGAGGAAATGATGGCCAGATTGGTGCTTTTGCCTTAGTGGCACAGCCTCCAAGGGCGGGATCTGTCGCCTTAGGTGGCAGTGTTACTGTGCAATTAAATAAACTTCAGCTTCAGTTAGGAAACGTCGTTTCTCATTAGGTGATGTCTCTTTCCCTACTCTCAGAGAACAAACGGTTACAATTGTAAACTGGAGAGTTATGTCGTATACGTTCTGTCTCAATCATACTCTAAATGTGAAAATACCCCTTAGCTAATGCAGAACGTGTCTATTTACTACAATTAGAGACTATTTTAAAGATTATTCTACCAGTAGTTTAATTTCCAAATGATTTTAAAACATGTATCTATGCCCACCTCAAACATTTAAAAATATTAAATATTTAATTAACATAGACCACCATGTTCACACTAAAACCACAAAAAATCTAAAATATTTCAAAGGGTCAATTAAAAGAAGGGTAATGTGGATTGTGCAAAAGGGCAAACACTCACTTCGCTCCAGTCCATCTATGTTTTGCGTGTACATCCTGAGAAGCTGGCCTTTACTGTGAAGCAGGCGAACGAAGTAATGAGTCAGGTTTGGTTGATAGTTGCCGGGGTAAAGCTCTTTGGCAAGAGCAAAAAATGGCTTTGGATTGTGATGAAAGTAATTGATTTCAAAAATGGCCTCTGCATACGGCAGATTGTAATGCTGAAGGTTGCTGTACAAACCAGTGTCCAATGATCTGCAAACAAATTTCTAAATGTCATTCCAATTCAGTGAATATTTTAAGTACCACATAATTTGATAATTAACTTCTACATCTGTTCCTGAGTGTGTGCAGCATGTGCAAGTAAACTTTACCTATTTTACCAGTTTTAACATCACGTTCAATTTTTCTGATGACACAATTGTCACTTGTCTGATCAGAGACATCATGATTATTCTTTAACGCTTTCACTCTTTTATGGTAATCCTAATTTGAACATTTAGAGGCCACACACATTAAACCCATGGATTCACATGTGTCCACTCCTGCAAATTAAACAAACTCTCCTGCATTACACATATATTCCAAAATAAATAAATATATAGTCTTTTTTTATTGTAGATCACTGTCAATACATAACATATTATTTAATCTTTGGTTGCTTATTGTATGTTCTGTGTTTCAGTTTGGTCGGTGTTTTTTTTTATAATATAAAATAATTTTTTTTTTATTTTCCTCAGTGGTGTCTAAACTTTTTGCTCTCAGGTCCAAATGTGATAAAGTGAAGGTGTGTGGGGGCCGGATGTTTATTTGAACACTTTTTTTCCTCCACAAATTTGGCTGGTTCATGAAAATACACACTGGTGAAAAAAAAACGATCTAAGCTACTCCTGTAACTTTAATTCCCTGAGAGATGGGAACAATGACACTACATATGGGGTTTCCTGACAGAAGCATAAAGCGAATAGAATGACACAGTGATAACTGCATCATGTGGCGTCAGAGCACGTCAGAGCGCTGCCTTTCGTAGGCGTGGCCCACGAATCAGATGCACGCTCCGTCCGCCATTTCCTCAGAACAATGCCTGAAACAACAGGGGAGCCTCCCCAACCACCCATAGTCCCATCAAGTCCCTTGCGGCATCCTATGTAGTGTCATCGTTCCCATCTCTCAGGGAACTAACGCGACCCCGAACATGAGCACTCACAAGCCAGGGAACACAGCAACAAAACCGCATGTAGTCATCCTGGTTCGACCGCACCACTGCGGGACCGCCCGCTTCTACAAGCTCCGAAAACACATGCGGAGCAAACAAAGCGAAGATTGTAAAATCTGTTGATCCTGCAAAACATACGCCTTCTGAACAACATCAACAATCCAATGAGAAAGAAGCTGTTTTGACAGCGAACCGCTCTTCTTCGGGTCGGAGTGGCACACAAACAGTTGATCGTTAGACCGAAACTTGTTCTGTTTACATACATTCGTAGTGCGCGCATCGGACACAGCGGAGAACCAGCCACAGCGAGTTACCACTTGGTCCCTAAACGGCGTCAACAAAACTTTCGGGATGTACCCTTGTATCAGAACCAACCTAACCATACAGTGATTCTCCCCAAATGTTAACCATAACAAATTAACTGAGAACGCATGCAAGTCACCAAACCGTTCGCGCAGGCAAAAATGCAGTTTTTGCAGACAACCCACCGCAAAATTTGTGGGATTTCCTTCCAACGCGGGACGCAATCCTTCTGGCGCAGCTAGCCCGTAGCACCAGCGGAACCATCTGGGCGTGGAGAGACCCAGCCGCGTGGGTGTCGGTGGACTCGAAAGGCCCAGAGCACCTCATGCACTGCCGCCCTCCAGGCTGACCAGCTCGTCCACTTGGACCTTGAGCCACCAGACTTGCGGATCTCGTGCTTAGCATTATCACTAAAGCGGCAGTAAAAACTATTAAAAAAACTCCAAAATTACTAAGACTACTTGTCTAGCTATCTGCTTCGCTTCGTGAAGAAAATTGTTATGAGGAAATGGCGGTCGGAGCACGCGTCTGGTTTGTAGGCCATGCCTATGAAAGGCAGCACTCTGACACCATTGGTTGCAGATCACTGCATCATTCTATTTGCTTCATACTTCTGTCAGGAAACGTTGTTCCCCATATGTGTCTGAGATATCAGCTCGAAAGGGAACTATTTACATTTATTTATTTTCAAATGGAAATGGAAATTTAAAGAATTTGATTAATTCTTTAAGATAGATAGATACACGTCTTGGCCAGATTTGTTAATGTATTGGTAATTGTTAAATATTCAATGACCACTCAGCCTGACCAATTATTATTTCATCATAAACTATTTTGTCATAATAATTGCATTACATGGCACGGTTGTGCTTTTTCAAGTTTTTAAAGTCACTCTGCCTTTCGTACTTTCTTCTTTCTTTATAGTAGCCATCTCAGAAATGTACTAAGCAGAAACGTTCAAACACATGCCATGGGTGAGTGTAAAATAATAATTTTCCAGCCGGATATTATGGCTTTTTTGAGAGAAAATATGATCACGGGCCGCAAATGGCCCCCGGGCTGGACATGCCTGATTTACCTGAAGTCCGGAATTCCACTGGGTGTGCTGATGCCTGCACCTGTCATCACCACAATTTTTCTGAACTTATTCTCTCTGATGTCTTTAGCAATAGTCTCCAGAGTCTGCTGAGCAACACCGTCTCCACCAAAGAGCCCTCGTTTCCCACCACATCCAATCTGCCCAGATCTGTCAATCAAAAGGATAATTGGTATATTTTTACATCAGAAAATATAATTTTATATTATTTTTAAATTAGACTTAAATAAAACCTTCTACAGTTTGAGAATTGTAATAAGTCACACACACATATATATTATAAATAACGTGTATTATATTAACACACACATATGTGTGTGTGTATGTATATATATATATATATATATATATATATATAGTGCTTTATTTAATAAACATTATTAACAGGGCGTACATACGAGAACACCAATGAACACGTTTGAAGTGGATTTGTCAAAATTTTATTTCGTGGAGAACTCGTCCTTGACACATCTGTGAAAAATCAAAAATGTATTGTATATATGTTCTACCACTTTTAATGTAAACATTGTATATAACGATTTCCAATTAAAAACATACTTGGTTTAGTACAAGGTTCTCTTTTCCAAAAGGTTCTGCGTGTGAAAGAGCGTCTGCAACCTTTCACGAACGAGGAATTCACAAACAACATAATTGATTCCAGATTATTTAATGTACCACCGCGAGTATAACATTATTTCATCTACAATTAACGGTACGGTGAATATTTATTTCTACACTGCCAGTGCGAAACATAAAAGACCGGCGCCACACTGATGACGTTGTTACCGTAAACAACCTAAAATGTCAGGATAACTGAACAGATAAATTAAAAATACATTAAAAAGACAAAATCCCGATGTCTTTTTATCTTTAATATATTCATTGTGTATAAACTACACACTGGCAGCAAAGCATTTACGCAGTATGTATTGAAATGGAATATGTGATTGATACGTGTTTTGTTTTGTTTTTTTACGTGTACCTCTATTACAGCAATTACGAGTAAACACTTTTTTACTGTTCACGGATTTGGACCTCTGTATTGTGGAATCACATTCAGTGTTGCCAACTTAACGACATTATCCCTAGGTTTAGCGACTTTTCAGATGTCTGCTGTTACTGGTGACTTTTGGAGACTTTCATGTCTCCGTACTGTTCCTGCACTTCTGAACCTGCCGCCGCTGCGATAGCTTCCGCCGTCAAGGTTGGCTCCCGTCTCAAAGCATTGACAGGTGACAGTCTCTCTCACACAGTTCCTCAACCTCAGTTCTAGCAGGAGATGTTCACATATTTGCAATTCTGCATCCCGACTGCAAATGAATCGCGCCTGCGCAGATTCGCCGCTTGCTAAACCCCGCCCTGCTTTGTAAGCTAGATGTACCGTAAATATTAAATGTTGTATTCTGATGAACTGCATAAAAAAAACGTTTGTCTTCAGAGACTTCAGAACAGCCAATGGTGACTTTCCTTTTTGAGGAGTTGGCAACACTGATCACTTTAGCTGTAGCTCGTTTTGTGTATCATGAAAGGTGTAGGAATTAATGGTTTGGAGGAATGCTGTATTGTTATGTGTTCATATGTCAGGCGTATACTCATTGGGATTAAATGATTTACTTATAATAGCTATTGTGTATTTGTCTTGTAAAACTATTCATTTCACAATTCATCAGTGTATTTTGAATTATTATTAGCAGTTTTTGTCCTCACACTGTGGAGGTTTGAAAAGTTCCATATACATATTTCCTGTAGCTAATTAAAAATATAAATTGACACACTGTACTACTTCTACAAAATAATACAGTTAATGTTTTTTTTCATTCAAAACATTCAAAATCTATTATGTGTTCAGTTAATTTTAAACATACTGACACCTTAAGTATAATTTTTCGGGGGTGGCTACACGGCCCCTGTGCTCCACAAGGGCAGTGTGCAGGGCTGTCACCTCACAGCAAGAAGGACCTGTTTGAGACTCGAGGTGGGGGTTAAACCTGTGCGTGCATGGGTTTCCTCCATTAGGTTCTGAGTGCACTGTGTTTCTGTCCAGGATTCTGAAACATAGTTTCATTTCGCTGCGCATTGCTCTGCTGTATGTGGTTGAAATGACAATAAAGCTTCTTTGACTTTAATGTGTGCCCCGCTATGCCAACAATCCAGAGTGTGTATCTCGCTTCAGGCCCAGAGCTGCTGAGATTGGCGCCAGATCTCCATGACCCAGAAATGGAGTAAGCTGTTGAAAATGTATGGATTTCAAAAGATCCTAATCACAATTTTGTGGTAGTTGCTGTTTTGTTCAATCTGATTAATTTTCATTACATTAATAATAAAAAAAAAAACATATATATATATATATATATATATATATATATATATATTCATTTATAATACAACGTTTGTTCATAAAGACTTTTTATCAGAGTTAGAGTTTCAGTTGACCTTGTTTTTTTTGGGTTCATTCAATTGTAACATCTTTTGCAAACCTGGGACCAACAATATTAAGCCATATTGCGTTTTTTGGACCAATTAGCGCTCCAGTAAACCATTTTTACTTCAGCTGTATCCCAAATACTTTTGGGAATATATTTTTGCAATTACAATAAATGTATATGTATATATATATATATATATAATTTATATATGTGTATATATATATAATTTATATATGTGTATATATATATATATTTCGGAGAAAGACGTGAATTTCATGACCACAAGCATTTAATAAATATGCATAAAAGAGAAAAGATAAGGCAAAGCATTAGAAAAATATACATTTTGGAAGCTATTGTGTGTACATGACTTTCACATCCTCTATCCCTTTAAGAACAACAAGGAGAGCAGTAGTGGGGGAGGGGAATTGGATGGGGTGGAACAGTCCAGTAATGAGCATATTCTAGAGACATTTAGCATCATACAGATGGAGATCCTCCCGAATTCCTTCAAATATACATAGAAGAATTGGCGTGGAGATGACCAAATAGTAGAATTGAATTGACAAGAGATTTCAGTCTTCCAGAAGAAAAAAAGGACCTCACCTCTACACCACAGCAGGAGCGCAGAAGGGAAAAGAGAGCGAGTGGGGAGCAGCACTTGGGAAAATGCTGTGCCAGATTGATTTACTTCATGAAAGAAATTGTAGCTTTATTTAAAAAGCATCTTCATGTGTTTTTTCCTTTCCGAGCAGTACGTTTGGAGACCTTGTGATGTCGGATTGAGTGCATCAATGCTGCTGCTGCTGTGTGACTCTCTCTGGCTGTGGAAAAAATCTAGGCCTTGTTTGCCTGCTGATTTCTTTGCGGGAAACGTGGAACACGCTGCCGAGCCTCAGCCTGTAGGGAAAAGGAAGAAGCGTGCCATCTGCGTCCCATTGAAAGTAGTAAGCATATTGCAGACATTCTTTAGCAATGGCAATGCTCAAAACGGCAGCTGTTAAAACACCCTTTAAATCTTTGGACTTTTAAGAAGCCTTTTTTAAGACATTCAGCATCTATTTGACGAACAGGAGGCTTTGCTCTTACACTTCTGTCCAGCTTATCTTGTCTTCCTTTTTGCATTTTTTTTGCTGGCAAGTTTTCTACTACTTCACATTCTGAAGATTTGCCAAATTCAGTTTCATGCATGTCCACTGGAGGCAGATTTGACTTTGATGATGGGGGGTCCTATTGTGGAGGGTGGGAGCAGGGCAAGGCACATGGTCGAGGAGTCTGCACGGGACCTCAAGGCCAGGGTGAATATGCTGGCGCTTGGAGCCATGGCTTTGAAGTTCTTGGAGTTTATACTTGGCCCAGTGGGAACTGTTATAAAGGTACCTGGGCACAGGGTAAAAGACATGGCATTGGTGTGGAGAGCAAGGGGAGGTGGGAGTACAAAGGTGAATGGACGCAAGGGTTCAAGGGACGGTATGGGAAGTTGGAAAGCACTAGCAGTGGCTCATCTTATGAGGGTACTTGGAGCAATGGCTTACAGGATGGATATGGCTCAGAGACTTATTCTGACGGAGGTGAGTAATGTGCTTTTGTATTATTTATTGAGTGTTTTTTTATTTGACCATCCTTACATGCAGTTTCTGTGTTTGATTTTTTGACAAAAGGGTATCAAAGTCATACAATTTGGAATTTTGTTCCCTATTAGAACAAAAAATAATAGGGGAAACATTAATAATAATAATAATAATAACAATAATAATAATAATAATAATAATAATATAAAACATTAAATATACAAATATTTTTTGTTTCTATAAACCAGGAGCTTAAAAATCCTTTAGATAGAATACAATGTATTCAGAGGACAACTAATATAGTTTAAAACATCACCTTTTGTCACACATAAAACATAAATGAACATTTACAGAATACATTTCACATTAGAAACATGCCCTAATGCAACTGTTTTAAAGAATATTTGTAGAAAAAAACTAACATTCTACTTAGCATCAACACATCTGTACGCAGCACTGAAGTGTTCATCAATTCACCAGAGACTTTATCATTTTTCCTCATTGGCTGATTCTCATACTTGCGTCAAATGTTTTTGACGTGTTGATGTGATTAAAAATAAATAATGCAGGAAATAGTGGTCTTGTGGTTTAGATTTCATGAGTCAGTATTATAAATTACTGCCATTTATGTTAACTGATTATAGTGGGAAAAAAGTCACCTTTTATTTATGTTTTGCTTCAGAAAAGGCCAAAAGATATGTATGTACTTTTTTTTTCGTTAAAAGTTTTTCCCCTTTGCTTAGTAATGTTTCTTGAAAAAGTATGATTGTGTATTCACAGATACTGTTCTAGACAAAGGTTTTAGCACCCTGGACAGTTAGAGCGTATAGACTTTTATTTTGTTTTGAAAAAACTATTGTTAGTTTTTAGTTTAGGTTTGAAGAATTGGTATGGATTGTTAGGATTGGTATGTTGCCTTGTATGGGATGTTACGTACCCAATGATTTCAAATGTATAACACAAATCTCTTATTGTGTTAGGATTGCCATCGACCTGTTTTCATTTTAAAAGGCAAAAAATTACCAAAATTGTTTTGTTGATCCCGTGGCTATGTTAGGGTCGGTGGCGACCCAGTCCTAAAAAGAAAAGTAAACCTGGGTCTGATGAGGAGGTCCAAAGATGGAGCAACAATGTCACAACAACCAGACCGGCCAGTGACCCCGCCCCACTTAGCCCTGCTGACCCCAGAGACAGAGCTGGCAGTTCTGTCCAACCAGTAATAACAGAACGCAGGCGAGCAGTGTAACAATTGCAGAAAATATATTTGCAAGGAACATTTTGGAGCTCAATTTTAAAAGTTTTGTAGCCAATAAAAAAAATATTTTGGGGAAAAAGGTTTTGTAGCTCTAGGTCAAAAATGACACTAATACCATAAACGTTATTTTTGTAAAAAGACCCAGAACAAAAAGCTTTGAAAATAATTATTTTGTGGATAAGGAAACCTAACAAGATAACCAAAAGCTGAGGGAAAACATTGGGCAATAATTAATGATTTAGTGTATTTTATAGCTGATATAAAATGGGGGTCAAAACTGACCCGGTAACACAAGAGATGTATACAAAAAGCTAACAGTACGAGGGTTAGATCTATTGGTAAAAACAATTTGCTGTTTATATTTTGTTTTATCATGCTACAAAATAAATTAGTATTTTTTTCCCTTTTAATATACTGTACAAGGTTATTCACAAATAATGTGACACAAAACCTCAGCAAAGTCATCTACTGAAAAACATGTTTTATTTTGTGTCACACAACAGTTCAATGTGGCCACAGTAGTAGGGCCAACAGCAATAGAACAATACACCCCAGCATGGATGAAAACTTGTGGTTGTGCAGGATTTTTTCATTGTGAGTGACTTCACTCTCTTGAATTTGTTGAAACCACAGAAGAGTAAAGCTTTTTTAGGGCAGAAAATTAAAGTTTTTGTTAGGAGAATTCTTGCCACTGAAGTTTTTACTTCTTTTACATTTTAAATTTTTATTGCTTAATGAAATTGGTAAATTAAGTATCTTTGATTAACCCAGTACACTAACCTGACACAGACATAGAAAGGAACTATCTTTCACAAGGGAACCTTGAAAGAAAAAAAAAATAACTTGTTCTATCAAAAACTTTTTTGCAGGTACGTTCCAAGGCCAGTGGCTGAATGGCATGCGTCATGGTTATGGAGTACGACAGAGTGTGCCTTATGGCATGGCGGCCATTATCTTTTCTCCTATGTGCATATCCATCAATTCCCTACGTTCAGATCACAGTGAAGGAGTTCCAACACCAGAAGACGTCTCTGGTGTGAGCGGAGTGCCTGGCAGCCCGGTTGGACGTAGTGGATTTGTTCTTTGTATTCACAGTGAAATAGACAGACACAAGAAACGGAAAGGCAGATTCAGACAGTCTATTCTAAGTGGCTTGAAGTTGCGGAGGTCTGAGTCCAAAAGTTCTCTGGCAAGCCAGTTAAGTAAGCAAAGTTCTTTCTGTAGCGATGCTGGAATGAGCACAGTGAGCTCAGCAGCTTCTGACATCAACTCCAATGTCAGTGTGGGTGAAGCAGATGCAGGTGGCAGCGTAGATGCCACAGTCACTGAAACATATGCTGGTGAATGGAGGAATGACATGCGATCAGGTTGGGGAGCAAGTCATCGCTCAGATGGACTTCATTATGAGGGTGAATGGTTTGGTAACAAAAGGCATGGCTACGGCTGCACCACGTTTCCCAATGGAACCAAAGAAGAGGGAAAATACAAACTTAATGCTCTAGTGAGTGGCAAGCGGAAAAACCTTATACCCCTTCGAACGAGCAAAATCCGTGAGAAGGTGGATCGTGCTGTGGAAGCTGCTGAGAAAGCTGCAGAAATAGCCAAGCAGAAGGCTGAGATTGCGTTGTCTAGGTAAGGCAAATTGGCATTTGTTCGATCACATAAAAGCATTTCTATTAACATTTGGGTTTTTTCAGAAATCACAATTTGTTATCTTTAGCTGGAACTAATTTACAATCAACATTATAAAATTATGGTACTATATATATATATATATATCCATTGTAAAACGAAGATGTTACAAGGTGTACATGTACTATCGGCCTACTTGAAATTTAGCTTGTGTTTGAGAGTGCTAGTTTACTTTTGCTAGTTTTAAAACTATTTTAGATAAAATCACCAAAGATTTTTTTAAAACCATTTCAGTGGAGTTTTATCTGTTATAAAACAGTTTAACCAATTTTATGTAGCAACAAATTCACTGCTTTTCAATTCTGTTGCAGGATGAGCCATGCACGAGGAAAGGCAGAGGCTGCAGATGGAATTGCACAGAGTGCATTAGAAGACTGTCGCTTGGCCAGGGCTATTGCCAAAGAACTTTCCCCTTCGTTCCATCACTATGGAAATGGTTAGTCACTATACTTGTCAAAGGCAGCATCTTGAATATAAATTAAAAAATGCCCTTGTAGCTGCTATTAACATTTTTGCACAATGTTTGAATATGTAAGAGGATTGTTGCTTTTTATTGATTAGTAGTTGGTGTTAAAATATGGCTATGAATATCACTATGACAATGACAAAGAATGGTGCAATGTTATTATTTTAATGTTATTGCCTCAAGTTGAGGTATTAAAGTATATATAATAATGTCTTTGTATTATATCTGATGTGTTTATTTTTACACAAGGACTTGAATGCCAGAAACCAAAATATCAAGAGAGGAAAGAGAAAGGCACAGAGGTGATTTCCACGGACACAGATAGTCATGAGCTCTGCACACCTGACACAACCCCTCCTGCCCAGACGCCTGATCTGAGCCCAGTTCTTAGCAGCCCCTCCTTGCCTCCATGCAGCCCAGCTTCCCATCGCACTAGGAACTCTTGTTTTATGCGGCAGAGTGCCATAGATGAACAAGGTGGGGCTGAGATTCAAGTTCTGGTGGAAAGTCGGGGTATGGACACCACAAGACCTGGGGCCAATAGTTGGACTGCTGATATGTATCCTCACCGGAGGGGTAGCAAAGGTGAGAGTAGTCGCTCCACAACTCCATCCCTCTTGGAAGAGGAGATTGTGCATGTTAATGGACATGAGATATCTTCTCATCATCCATGGGAAAATGGCTCCTCTAACCACAAACCCATTCAACATATGGCTTCTGACAAAGTGTTGGACCACACTTCTCAGAAATCCTGGAAACACATGTCTTTAAATAAAAAATCCAGAGAGCAAGATTGGGAGCCAAAACCCCTTAATCACACCTCAGTTGAATGTGAATCGTCCATGTTTAGGCCACAAATGCACCTATTTTCCAACCATAAATCTACAAACCATACCATGTCTAATATAATGACCAACAAGCATGTTTTGTCCAATCACAAACCCTCTAGTGAGTTTATTTCTGCTTGCGAAAAACCTCATTCTTCATACCATTTTATTCCCCCAGAGCATGCATCTCTTTATAACAAACAACCCGAGCATGTCCATTCCAACTACAAGCAAAGAAAGACCTTTAACAATCTCAAAACTAGTGAGTCTATCTTAAATCCACACCAGCTAACAGGCAGTGTAGATGACAGCTCCAGACTGGGATGGACTGTTGAAAATGATTCCCAATGTCTTTCCTCACATTCACATGTCCTGGAGAATGAAGGGAATGATTATCGGGTTGAAATGAGGTTCCAGCCAAGAGACTCTTATTTCCAACTGAACTTTGGCCCTCCCACAAAATGTTTAGGACTCCAAGGACACAATATGCAGCAACTTCGTCAGAGACATAATGAAAATAAAGACTCAGGTCTTCTGGCCAGAGAGGAATCCATAGACTCTGTGCAGATGCTTGACAACTTGAATGTTGGGGTTGATGTGGAGGCATGGCCTTTGCACAGGGACATTACTCTTTCACCCCCTTTAACTTCTTCCCTCGAACCACTGGATCAAGATATAGAGCATCTGACCTCGATCAAGACAAATTCAGTAAGTAAAAGTTGATCATATATCAAATTATAATATTGTAGTATCATGTATGTACACATATAGTATGTACCAAATATGTGTATGTGTATATATATATATATATATATATATATATATATATATATATATATATATATATATATATATATATAATGTATATTGTTAAATGTGAATTGCAAAAAAGGCTTTTATATAGGATGAATGCTGGAGTTTACTCAGTAAGAATACTGCTAACACGCAAACATTAGTAATTCCACATGTTTATGAAAGACAAATGTGAAAAATGTTGGACAAACATAAACTGTGATCACTCAAAAAGTATAATAGATATGAAGAAGCAGAATGATGAGGATATGAAAAACCTGGTTTTTGTATGAAAAGGGGATGGATTTTGAAAGTTGAAAGATGTCATCTTTTCCATGCAAAGCGAATAAGGATATTAAGTTTATAATTAATTATATTAAGTATATAAATTGAAAAGATTCTAGAAAGCGAGATGCCTGAGGAGTGGAGGAAAAGCGGAGGAGTGGAGGAAAAGATTTTCAAGAACAAGGGTGATACGCAGAACTGCAGCAACTACAGGGGAATAAAGCTGATGAGCCACACAGTGAAGCTGTGGGAAAGTGTAGTGAAAGCCAGACTTAGGAAGGAGGTAGAGATTTGTGAGCAGCAGTATGGTTTTATGCCCCGTAAGAGCACCACTGATGCCATTTTTGCTTTGAGAATGTTGATGGAAAAGTACAGAGAGGGTCAGAAGGAGCTGCATTGTGTCTTTGTGTTTATTTTTGATTTGTTGTCTTTGATTTAGAAAAGGCATACGACAGGGTGCCGAGGGAGGAGCTGTGGTACTGTATGAGGATGTCGGGAGTGGCAGAGAAGTACGTCAGAGTAGTCCAGGACATGTACGAGAGGAGTAAGACGGTGGTGAGATGTGCTGTAGGCCAGACAGAGGAGTTCAGGGTGGAGGTGGGACTACACCAAGGATCAGATTTGAGTCCCTTTTTGTTTGCTATGCTGATGGACAGGTTGACAGATGAGGTCAGACAGAAATCTCCCTGGACAATGATGTTTGCAGATGATATTGTGATTTGCAGCGAGAGTAGAGAGCAGGTGGAGGAAGAGCTAGAGAGGTGGAGGTTTGCTCTGGAAAGAAGAGGCATGAAAGTCAGTGGTAGTAAGACAGAATACATGTGTCTAAACGAGAGGGGGCAGGGTGGAGGAGTGAAGTTACAGGGGGTGGAGGTGAAGAAGGTGCAAGAGTTTAAGTACTTGGGATCAACAGTGCAGTGTGATGGGGAGTGTGGAAAAGAGGTGAAGAGACGAGTGCAGGCAGGGTGGAGCAGGTTGAGGAAAGTGTCAGGAGTGTTGTGTGACAGAAGAGTGTCAGCTAGACTCAAAGGAAAGGTGTACACGACAGTGGTGAGACCAGCTATGCTCTATGGCTTAGAGACAGTGGCAGTGAGAAAGAGACAGGAGGCAGAGATGGAGGCAGCAGAGATGAAGATGTTGAGGTTCTCCTTAGGAGTGACGAGGTTAGACAGAATAAGGAACGAGCACATCAGAGGAACAGCTCCCGTTACTGGTGTTAGCAACAAAGTCAGAGAGGCCAGACTGAGATGGTTTGGACGTGCAGAGGAGGGATAGTGAATATATTGGTAGAAGGATGTTGGAGATGGGGCTGCCAGGGAAGAGGGCAAGAGGACGACCAAGGAGAAGATATATGGATGTTGTAGGAGAGGACATGAGGTTGGCTGGGGTCAGGGTGGAAGATACTCAGGATAGAATGAGGTGGAAAGGGATGATTCGCTGTGGCGACCCCTGATAAGGGAAAAGCCGAAAGAGAAGAAGATATATATTGAAAAGATTACATTTTGTTGGTAATAATAAAAATAACAATAACAATACTACTACTACTACTATTACTATACTACTACTACTACTACTACTACTAATAATAATAATAATAATAATAATATAAATAATAATAATAATAATGAAGAACACAAACTTGGTTGTGAGGAGCTCTCCCATTAATTGGTGTAATAAGATAGCAAGAAATAATATGCTGTTTCATACATTTTATTAATACAGGATGAAATTTTATTTTAAGTACTGTATTTAACATTAAAAGAAGTATTATATTAATCTAGTTTTTTCAAGTAAAGTATTTTTATCTTTTTAAATCTCTATCATTTAGTTTATTCATTATATTTTATAGTTGATTCAATTTGTTGCCATTTACTCTTTCATATGATGACAGTTTTTTCTTTTTTGTTTCCACAGGGCTCCAGCTCTGTTCTGGTGGTCATGGTGATATTGCTAAACATTGGTGTAGCCATTTTATTCATTCATTTCTTTATTTAATCAAATGACCTATAGAATGTTATAAACAGAATTGTCATCACAAGTAAGATTTTAATCATAGTGCACTCTTTCTAATGATCTCTTTCAAAAAGTATGCCAGGAAATGTGTGTGTCGGAAAACAGATTAATTTATTATGTATTCTACAATCATATATTAGCTAACATTGTTGCGTTTTGTTAAAACCCTTGTTTTAGAAGCAAGATTTATACAGTTTTTTCAATTTTATTGAGACTTGATTTGTTGAAAATCATGTTTTCATGTGTTTTACATTTTATTTATGTTTTGTTTTGTTCATAAAACTTGAGATGATATATTGTGCGACAAATATTTTGCGTAAGATATTGCGACAGAAGATGTGGAAAAAATGGTCTGTGAGTGGTGCAGTGAGAGAAATATTATTCGAAATAAGGTGACGTCGATATCACTATGGTACTCATGTTTTACTAACTTGCCCAAGTCCATTAATTCATGTTAATCCAGGGTAAAGCCCTATATAATCGCTGCAGACAATTTAATGTTGTTATACCAAATGATAATTTTATCCAGAATTGATACATCTATGAGTCTGTAGTTATAGCTTAAGGGCTTCAACATTTATTCATTACAGTACATTTTCCCAGAAATTTTAGAACACTTTGTTTTTATGATAAAGCTTGAAGAAGTGTTTGAATTGTAAGGACCAGCTTCTTTTTGGCACTATCACTTTTATCAGCACAATTCAGTCATGTGGTTCAAATTGATTCACTGCAAATATTAACACCACTCTTACACTCCTATGCCAGAAGTACTATTAAAAACGTTTTGTGGTGACTTGTAAATCACATGAGGTCACATTTACTGTGTCACATAAATGTACATTAGAGGTGCCACATAAGTTGAGTATTTTGGCTCTTGCTTGATACGAATTTGACTGTTATGGTATCTTATGGCCACTGCTTCAATATGTATATGTAGTATTCTATATGATCGGATGTTGATATCTTTTAACACGTTTGCAAAATCATTGATATGCTGAGTGCCTTTTTTAATTGACCAACCAAGCAGATTACAATATGTACATATGAGCTATCACACTGGGGTCATAGGAAGCCCACCTGACCTATAAACAACTAATGTCAGCATTTGAGCTGAGACACATCGGAAGATTTTTACAGCATGTTTGTTAGCCTGTTCTCTTATGCTGTTATTCTGTGACTTTATGCCTGTTTCTCTGTCCAGCAACTTGGATGACAATTGGGACTAAAAGCAGTTTAAAAATACCAGCTTCTTTTTCTCAGTGGGACCTGACCGACATCTAACTTACTTAATGATCAACGGCTATTGTACATTTTATACCCATCCAGTGATATCATCATGTTGTGAGATCATTGCATGCCTTAGCATGCCCTTTCTTACGCAACGATTTATGAGATTGTTTCCAAGTTATGTGAAAAAATAATAAAATGTTTGAGGTCATGGTATGTGGCTTTCCTGCACGACAGTCATACAATAATGTATTGAGCATACACTTTGTTATTGTTTTTAACACAGCTGCCTTTCTCACCAAAAACGGTACCTTTGGTGGTGGTGGTGATGATGATGATGATGATGATGATAGTGATGGTGGTAAAAACGATAAATGAGAGCAAACAAAATAAACAAGTAGAATTTAGATTATTTACATATTTTACAGTTTAAAAAATTAATTTTCAAACATACATTAAATGTAACTTGCGGTTATGTTAGACCAAGACCGTGTATACTGCGGCAGTTTAACGTATTCAACGAAATTTTGGGGATGCTATAAAACGATACGTCTACGTTTTCATTCACGTAAATTAATTTGCGCATATTGACAAACGTGTTTTTATTTGTTTATTAATTGGGTGTATTTGTCCAGAATGGCAGGGTGGGTCAAACGTATTGAATACATATTTGAGTTTTACATTTTCTGTCGGGTTGTACAAAACAACGTCGTCTATGAAAGAATCACCAAAATCAGTGCGTTTCCATCGCGTTGATTCCGCCCATATCATCGGGGTGTCCGCCTCGTTCGAGGGGCTGGTCGCAGAGATGGGATGCGTCACATTTAATCGGGCCTGCTTCATATCGTCCCCCGAGTGTTGATCGTTTTGTTCCCGGTCTTTTTTTTTAACCCTTAATCACTTTGTAAAATTATTACGCGAGCGATATTTCTGGATATAGAGTATTCGAAGGGGATACGTCATGCAAAGTAGGTTGAAGCCATCGCGCTGTCGGCTGCTACCTCTAAGAACGCAATAGCAACTATTTAGCACCGTGGTAAAAAAAAATACCTGCATATGCGTTTATTTGCATTAATTTTAGATCAAGCTTTCTATAAAAACACTCTCAATGTGTGTATCGTTCTTGTGTATTATGCATGAACTGAGACGGTGATCGTAGAGCTCGGCATTGATAGACGAGCATTAGCAGCTTAGGCTAGCGGTAGTGCCAGTGTTCTAAAGCTAGCTGAAGTTGCCATAATGCATAAACTGCGCGTCGAAAGAAGCTTTATATTTCGTCGTTTTTTCATTTTCCACATATAATCGTTGCATGAGACACACAATTTTAAATGCAATTCCAGAGGCATTATTAGCACCATTAAAACCTTTCAACCTTTCAAATTAGGTTTTCTAGTCCTTGTTGGATATAATTGTGCTTTAATGGGAATTGTTTTTTACATATTACTTCCGTTGGCTGGGTACAATTAAAAGATGTTTGCCTTCATGTAACCTCCCTGTACTAAATGGTGTAGAATCTTTGTAGAATTGCAATTTTCATTGGACATTCTTTCAAATTGGCCAACAAATTGGCCATGCAATGGTAAAGTTACAGCACATGGAGAAAAAAAAATATTTTTTTGAAACAATTCAATGAAGAAATAGAGATAATTGTTTATTTGTAACGCTTTTTTAAAAAGTGTAACTAAAATTTATTTGGTCAAGTAGTGTGTATTAAGTTATTTTTGTTTGTTTAGTTGAAACAATGTATTGTGTGTATGCACACAAGAAACATGCTAATTGTGTCATTAGCATATTTATGTAAAATTGAGCCACCCTGTGCTGCAGTAACACAACAAAATCAGGATGTCCAATCTCATTGTTTAGCCGCGCGTGTGTGTGTGTAAAACTGTCATATTTTTAAAATTTATTTTCATAAAATATTGTGTAACAATTAAGTGTTTTTTTTATTGCAGGTATGCAGTTGGAGACAATGCAGTACAGTGTGTTGGAAAAGAAAAAAGATGTTTTTGAGTTGGTAATTGATATAATAAAATCTCAAGACGGAACTCATAGCATCATCAACAAGTTCAGTCCAATGTTTTGAACATCCACAAAGCTGATTTTCGAACAAGTTGTTACTGAGCTGTTCTGATGTTTTACTGATTTTTGGAAGTCTTGGGCAGAACCTCTGAAAGCTTACTGTTCATACATGTACAGTGCAAGAATGTCAGAAGCGTGGCAACAGCAACATGCAGTCGCCCCTCCTCCTGTGGGGCATCCATTGCTGCAAGGATCTGAGAATCCTCTGGGAAGTGCTGCGTATGGTATTGTCCTGCAGGCAGATCCTGCTTTGCAACAGTCTCAGCATGGTCAACACGGGCAGCAGCACCCGCTGCCAGCTCAGCAGCCTTCACTGCAAGTGGGGAGCGAAGGTGGGCACAAATGTGGAGCTTGCGGCCATGATATTTCACACTTGGCCAATCCTCATGAGCATCAGTGCATGGTCAACCAGGACCGTTCGTTTCAGTGCACTCAGTGCATGAAGATTTTTAACCAAGCAACAGATCTGCTGGAGCATCAGTGTGTTCAAGTCGAGCAGAAGCCGTTTGTATGTGGTGTTTGCAAAATGGGATTCTCCCTTCTCACATCATTAGCTCAGCATCACAATGAGCACTCAACTGGCAACAATCCAATGAAATGCTCCATTTGTGAAAAAACATACCGCCCGGATTCCTCTTCTTCTAACCCTCAGCAGCCCTCCACAGGTGAGACGTCCAATGATGGTGCAGCCATGGGTTCCTCATCCTCCACAGCTTTCCAAGGCTCCGAACGCCCATACAAGTGCTCGGTGTGTAACAAGGCGTTTCGTCACCTTTCTGAACTCTCACGTCACGAAAGAGTGCACACTGGTGAGAAACCCTACAAATGTGACACGTGTGAGAAGAGCTTCAGTCAAGCCTCCCACCTTGCTCACCACCAGCGTACCCACAGTGCAGAACGGCCTTACAAGTGTGCAGTGTGTGAGAAGACATTCAAACACAGACAGCACCTAGTTAGGCACATGTACGCTCACTCTGGGGAGCATCTGTTCAAGTGCAACCTGTGTGAACTTCATTTCAAAGAGTCATCTGAATTGCTTCATCACCAGTGTCAGCCTGCCGGAGAACGTCCCTTTCGCTGCGCAGCGTGTGGGAAAAGCTTCAAGAGGCCTTCAGATCTGAGGCAGCACGAGCGCACGCATTCAGAAGAGCGTCCCTTCCAGTGCGAAGAGTGTCAGATGAGTTTCAAGCAGCAGTATGCGCTTGTCCGTCACCGTCGTACGCATAAAAACCCAGCAGATCGCCCATTCAAGTGCAATCAGTGTGACAAGGGCTTCCTGCAACCTTCTCACTTACTCTACCATCAGCATGTTCATGGCATAGAAAGTCTGTTTAAATGCGCTGCTTGCCAGAAGGGCTTCAGACAATCCGGAGAACTGCTGCGGCACAAGTGTTCCGAGTCTACCTCTGGATCTAACGCTATTGAGAAGCCATACAAGTGTGATGTGTGCGGTAAGGGATACAAAAAGGCCTCAACTCTACAGAGGCATCAGAACTCCCACTGCACCGAAAAGCCACTGAAATGCTCACTGTGTGGACGCCGCTTCCAGTCTTCGTCTGATTTTGTGCAGCATCGCTGTGACCCGGCTCGCGAGAAGCCCATGAAGTGTGCAGACTGTGAGAGACGGTTCAAGTACTCGTCTGAGCTGCAAAGACATCGTAGAGTACACACAGGAGAAAAGCCTTTCAAATGTCCCACCTGCGATAAGGGGTTCAAACAGCGTGAGCACCTGGCCAAGCATGGCATAGTTCACTCCCGCGAAGCCCAGTTCAAGTGTGTTTGGTGCGGCGAGTGTTTTGGGGAGCTCGGAGCCCTTCAGGAGCACACAGTTCAGCACACGGCAGAAGGAGGAGGTTACCCGGCAAACTCCTGTATAGAGTAGAAAACAACCCTGCTTGCTTGTAAAATCTGCCATACATTTGCTCACGTTTTTTCTTGTTTGTTTTTCCATTTTTCAGTTTTGACCACAGTTCAAGTTGGACTGGACAGTGACGGTGCTAAATAGTGTCGGATTCTCTGTGGAGTAGTGGTTCATACGTTGTCTTTCTTTTCTTCTGCACAGACCAAAACAAGAAAAAGAAGCTCAGAAATAAAAGTCTGTTACAATTGACAGATTTTATGTACAAGAAAGCATCGTGTTAGCTGTGTGAAGGTCCTCACACACTTCTGTCTGAAACTGTCATAGCATTAACTTCTTTTTCAGATGTATCTTGCCTTGTAACTTTTAAACAAACTGCCTTTTGTCCTACATTCTCCTTCTCTCATGTTCCTAGGTTTGTTTTGGGATCTTCTAGACAATATAGTGATTGTATGTACTTGTAATGTATAACTTCATCAACTAACCTGTGATGTAACAGGGTATGTGTATGCATGGAAATCTGTAAAGGATTATATATACTGTATGCTGTAATCTGTTAGTAATGCTAGGTTAACTTGTAGGCAACACAAGGAAAACCTTTAGGTTTGGTTTCTTGTGAATTTTGACTCACCTCTGATAATGATGCAATAGGTTTCTAGAAATACATTAGTACAAGAATATATAGATACTTTTTAAGTAAAAGAGAACCATGACATGTTTTAATTTGCAGTTATCAAGCAAGCCTTTACGTTTTGTAAACTGTAGCTGGATGTTTTGTATCACTTTATTCTGAGTGTGCTGATAGAATTTAGTCATTGTTTTCTGTGTTACCATATAAAGTACTTTGTAATCGTTTTCTGTTGTGAGGTGTTTAAAACGTGTTGGATTGTTCTTTTTGTTTTTAGAGGCATTTTTTTTGTATTTGCCACAAGTGATATTTTAAGGATTTGTAGACATGACATGCGGCAAATAAAATGTTATATGTTTACAAACTACGGATATTCCGTTTGAATTAGAATACGGATAATGGATGGGGAAAATCTGGCATTGTGAGTTTAGAATTTAACTGATGTGATTAAAAATTAAAACACGTTTTAGAGAGAAAATGGTGATGTTAAAAATCCACAAGTGAATTTATTTAAAAGTGATAATCCAGTTAATGATCAAATATTCTAATGCTTTTAAACAAAGCATTTTGATTTAAAACTGTCTACATTTTTACTGTAAATATTAATCCCTGATGCCTGTACAAGCCTTATGGTAATTCATGGCTAATTTGTCAGTATTGTCTGTCCTTTTACCGAATTGTGTATTCTTTTTCATGTGCATTAAATGCAACCTGAAATGTGTGTAATTGCTTGTAAAGCAATATTGATGTTCAAACTTAAATAGTTGTACCAAATAAACTGATCTTTCTGTGTGTATGTTATAATCGTTTCATAGTTTTGTGTGTTTTTGCTTAGTTATTTCTACAATTGATTCTAATGTTAGTCATTTATCTATAAAACAAATTGCCTAGAAAAAAAATTAAAAACTTGCCTTAAAGTTACAAATATTAGTAAAACCGTAATTATTTCATTTGAAAAATAATATACGTGTGTGTATATATATATATATATATATATATATATATATATATATATATATATATATATATATATATATATATATATATATATATATATAAACACACACAGCAGCTAACAGGAATGCGCTACAGAGAGTGATCAACACCGACTCTAGAAGATCACTGGATGCTATCTCAGCAGAGCAAAAACCATCATCATGAACAGACATCACCCCGGTCACCACTTATTCAGCATGCTGCCCGGACCAGCAGACTCAGGGACAGAGCTATTCATGTTCTGAACACCACGAAGACAAACTAACCCCTAATAAATTACCAGCAGCTTATTTTTTCTATATCTTCTGCACCAAACCGAGTAGCAATACTCATTTTATTGTAACCCTGGGATACAATGACAATAAAGGCATTTTATTCTATTCTATAAATTAAATATTAAATAGAAAAAGGTTAAATAGAAAACTTAACTTTACCAACACGAAAAACGTTGCATTCGAGTTTTTAACGTACAAAAACGTAATTTTTTTTTAGTTCGTATTGTTTATTTTATACAATTGATGTGGGAGCTTTAATTTTGAAGTTGAACCGGAAGATACTTTGTATTTCCTGTGACAGCATCTGAGATCGCAGAAATTGATAGAACTGCTATAAACGGTTATACCCTCCTACCTCTCGGCGACTCCTTCGACCACTTCTCTAAATATAATCGGCGGAAACGTTGGGAAATAACGGAGCATTCCGCTTTCAGTTTACAACCAAAGCCAGAGTGTTTAGAAGTTCAAATCGTTCGTTAATATCATTAGCCTAGTTAGCCCTCGGGAAGAAAGCAGCGATGCTGTAGGACGATTGGGCCGTTATTATGCATGATATAATAAACATAAATTACAAACTGGGCCACAAATCTTGACGGCCGAGCAGCTGAACAGACGGATTCATTTACATTTCAACGTGTTGTACAACTGAACGATATTTGCATGGTATCTTACCGTGACCGACTGGCTCGTGCTTAATCACATTAAATTGCTTTCAAGTTGCTCTGTAATTAATAAGCAATACCGTGATCTCTAGCTATTAAATGTGTTTATTTTATTCGGTTTGACGCTGCTCGTTTTTATTTTTTATCCTCATCACACTATAAATGAATGTATAGGTTTGTCTCGGAGGGCATCATGAAAACAAATGTAACTCTTTAGTAAACTGGCGGCCCAACCGAAACTAAACCGATATTTACACCGTCTGTTTTTGGCTTGGGCTTGTAGTGGCGCGGGGATCAGCGCGAGGTCATGCGAGCCGCTCATCAGCAGTTGTCAATCACAATTGCTCTCGAGACATCACGCTGAGACGGCTGTTTGTGCTGTTGTACAGGCCCGTAGTAATTTCAACAGTGTTCCCCAACAGAGCAGCAAGGCTTGTCCTTTTAGAGAAAGTCTTGTAGTAGTTGGGGGAAAGGCGAATCATCCGGACAAGCCCGCAATGCCAGGTCCGGTGAGCAGCAAAGCACGGGTGTATGCTGATGCCAACACCATGAAGAGCAAAGAATACTGGGACTATGAAGCACATGTACCTAGCTGGAGGTATGTCTTTGTGTGTGTGATGATACATGTCTTTCAAAATAATTCATTCAGATGTTCACATAACATAAAACACAAATGTTTTGCTAGGCAGAAATCGGACAGGAGAGGTATTGTGCTTTGTATTTTCACGGTTGAGATGTGAAAAGGTACATAACGTTGTGTCATGTGCAGTGAAAGTCTGAACTAAAAAGGCTAAATTAAGATGACAAGCTGCTATAGTGTTTATTTGTAGGATGAAATTTGCACCTTGTGCAAAATTATTTGCACCTTGTGCAATGTTGAGATATTTTAGTCTCAAGTAAACACAAAGAATACATTTGCTATGGAAAATGTCTATTTGATACAATTAGACATTAGTTTGGATGAATCTAGATACATTTCAAGATTATTGTCCCATACAAGGTTTTCCATTGAGCACAGTTGTCAATGGCAGATAAGCAGAACATAAATAGTATATTTAATAATACCTCCTATACTTTTGTCATCTAATATTGACATTGATTTTGCTTCGCTTTCTCTAACATTAATACCTTTGGGTGTTCCTTTGCAGCAACTCTTTAATTTAAAGTCTTTAATACATTTATATAATTCATAATTTATAAAGTCTATATCTATGAAACTCAATACTCGGGTAACATTTATCCTTTTAAGAACACATAGATGTCTATGTGTGCATGAATACATACTGTTTTCTTTGTGTTTGACTCAGCAATCAAGATGACTACCAACTTGTCCGTAAGCTTGGACGAGGCAAATACAGTGAAGTCTTCGAGGCCATCAACATCAACAGCAACGACAGGGTAGTCGTTAAAATATTGAAGGTAAGAATGTTAGCTATGTCTCCTCTATGGACATTGCCTTAATGAATCCTTACAAATTCCATGTTTTCAGCCTGTAAAAAAGAAGAAGATTAAACGTGAGATTAAAATTCTGGAGAATCTTAGAGGAGGAACCAACATTATTCGTCTTGTGGACACAGTGAAGGATCCCGTGGTAAATGTTTTTAACTTAGTATGTGTAAACCGAAAAAAGATATGGGATTTGAATTCATAGTCATTGTAATCAAAATAAATACTATTCATATGTTATAGCTTGATATATTTTGATTTAGCTATGTAACTGAATAACTACATTTGCAAATGTTGGCCTAAAATAATGAGATTTTGTAATTTTATATTTTATATTTACTTATTAAGAAGAACATAATTGCTAATCCATTTTTTGTTTTGGAAGAAAATAATCAGTTAACTTTAATTAAGGATTTCTATTTTTTCCCTTTTATATACACTTCAAACAAAAGAGTTAGTAATTAAATACATTGAAGATATCTATTTAGAAATGCTTTTTTTTATGGCAATTACTTTACATGTGTTTCCTGCAGCTCAGTTGTGATGTAAAAAACTTAATCGGACTGATTCCCATGTAATGCATGAAATAGTTTGATCTGATCAAAATCTGATCTAAAACTGTAATAAAATTATATATATGGATATCCGGAATGAACCAAAAGAATGATAAACCTCAAGTTGGAAAACAAATCATCATATCCGTCTGTTGGCACCATCATTCCTCCAGGCTGTCGTATGGCACTCAGTGCTCAGGAGAGAAGTGAAACATAGAAAAATCACGAGGATAATATGGATTGTAATACTTAGAGATTTTGAGAGTCTTATGAGGTGCAGGTGTGATTCAGTTCCGAGCAACTAGGCAGCGACATTAACACTGGACTAATATGGTCATAATTTTTTTTGTTCTGATGAGTAATCTAGCAGCTGAATTCTGAACTAACTGAAGTTTATCCTTTAATTAAATATTAATTAGCCTTACATATGAACCCAAAGACCTACAGTTCTAAACACAGTAAACACGCATCAAAACACATCAAATCCCACAATAGCATAAATAATTAATACACAATATAGTGCCAAATGTGTAATATTGTGCATTCTCAAGATTTTTGACCAAAGCTATGTAACAATTTTGTTAAATGGATTTACAGATGTATGACTACAGCTTGGACATGTGGAGCTTAGGCTGCATGTTGGCCAGCATGATTTTCCAGAATTCCACATAATTGTATGACTTTCCTGATATGTACAAATGTAGCTGTTGTTTTGAAGAATGACAACTTGAATTACTGAATCAGTTTTTTTTTTTTTTTATATTTAATGCATGAAATACGGTAGTTAAAATGTCTTAGATACGGTAAATAATTCATCAGTAGCAAGTTGATGTTTACAGTTTGTATGTTTGTTTGTATTTTATTTATATTTTATAAAATTATGTAGCACCATGATTCATATTTATGTTGTTTTTGCACTAAATATTAATAACAGCTAATACTGAAATGAATAGCTTTTTTTTTTAGCATGAAATTACTTAGTTGTTAGTGCTAAATATTAAATAGTGCAATTTTTCCCTAGCAATTCTGCTTTAAATCAACCAACGCACTGATTTTGTAGTGTTAGAATGCCAGAGGAGACTGGCGCCAATGAGCCAGGTTTTCCCCAGGGTTTTTTCCTTGTTAAAGAAAGTTTTTTACCTGGCCACTGTCGCATATGTGCTTGTCTTTGTCATAGTCATAGTGATAATCATAGCCATTTACTTAAAACCAACAATCCAGACGATCAAATGAATAAAAAGCAATAGTTCTCTCACATATTCACATGTGCGCTTTGAGACCTTTGAGAAACTGTGAAAAGCGCCTTACAAATGCTCAGAACTTGAACTTTAAATGGTTAATTTAAATGGTGAATATTTTAATTATTTAAAAAGTTATTAAAATTATTTAAATCTTTTAATTATTTTCAATTCTTTTTGCAATTGTACTGCTTTTCAGGAAACGCTAATGTGTCCTGTTATGACATTTGACTCTTTTTAGCCTTTTATTGCTGTAACATGTTTTCTACCCAACAGTCTAGAACACCAGCACTAGTGTTTGAGTACATTAATAACACCGACTTTAAGGTGAGTGTAAAAAAACTGGCATGTTCTTGTTATTTTTATGTTTCCTGAATTTGACTTTGTTTGTTTTTAGGATCTTTACCAGAGATTAACAGATTTTGATGTTAGATTTTATCTTTTTGAACTTCTAAAGGTGAGTACACAAAGTCAGCTGTTTCCTGTTTTGAGAATGTTAAATTATAATTTGAAATAAAGCATTATTTTTTCTGAACAAATTGAGGCACATTTACTAAATTCATAGCAAAAAAGACTAGTAAACATTTTTTCCTAATATTAACAAAAAACTTGTAATTAAACTTAATTTAACATACAAATGTAAAAACATTTCACCATATAGTCTGGAAAATATAATAGCCAATCTCACCTGGGGCGTTACATGCACTCATTTTAATTTGCTGGTAGATCAATCATTTCTAAAGTTGTTGCTACAGAAATCATCCGCTTTATAGCTTTTATATTTAATGTTGGAAATTAATTCCCAGAAAGAACCACAGTGTAATTACTCTGTGTAATTGCTTTAATCACTGAATGAAAGTACAGCAGCGTAGAAACAAACATTATCTTGTATAAATAACAATGTTTTTGGACCTTTTCTGTAAACCCCGCCTGTGACATGTTTCATGTTTCATATTTTAATAAACCATTGTTGATTGACTTTTTGCAGGCGCTGGATTACTCTCATAGCATGGGCATCATGCATCGTGATGTCAAGCCCCATAATGTTATGATAGATCACCAGATGAGAAAGGTTAAATTTAATTAATGTAAACATTGTTTTGTTCATATATTTATTAACATGTTTTCCTTTTCTTTTAGTTACGTCTCATAGATTGGGGATTAGCTGAGTTTTACCACCCTGCACAAGAGTACAATGTACGAGTCGCCTCACGATCGTATAAGGGGCCAGAGTTGCTGGTTGACTACCAGGTAGGAAATCTGATCTATAGATTTTCTTATTCCTACCAGTTTTTTCCTATATATTTCGACTGTTCTGTTATTTTCTTTTAGGTATATATATATATACAGTAATCCCTCGTTTATCACGGTAGATACGTTCCAAGCCCGACCGCGATAGGTGAATTTCCGCGAAATGGAGAAACAACATTTACATATTTATTTAACACTTATACAGACTTTTAAACACTTTTTTCAAGTAGTATTCTTTATTAAAGTAATGTTAACAAACATCAACAATGTTAACAAACAATGTAAACAAAAACTTGACGCGATTAAACACACTGTAGATATTGACAATGATATACATCTATATATATACTGTGTTGATATATTTATAACTGATTATTGATAAACATAATAAAATATATATAAACATAATAAAAATATATAGAAAGCAAAAACAATGCTAATCCATTTTTTGTTTTGGAAGAAAATAATCAGTTAATTTTAATTAAGGATTTCAATTTTTTCCCTTTTATATACACTTCAAACAAAAGAGTTAGTAATTAAATACATTGTAGATATCTATTTAGAAATGCTTTTTTATGGCAATTACTTTACATGTGTTTTCTGTAGCTCAGTTGTGAGGTAAAAAACTTCATCGGACTGATTCCCATGTAATGCATGAAATTGTTTGATCTGATCAAAATCTGATCTAAAACTGTAATAAAATTATTTATATGGATATCCGGAATGAACCAAAAGAATGATAAACCTCAAGTTGGAAAACTGTGGTTTATTCACAGCTTAATCACAGCTCCGATCACTTTCACGTTGCGGAAGGGCAGTCTCTTGTAGTGTCAAAACATCTGTGCCTGAGAAAGCCAACCTCTCGCGAAGCTAGAAGGCTGAAGAGCGCCTTATCTATCGGCAGGCTAAGATAAGGAGAAAGGAAAGGAGCAGGCAGACCATGGAGTACAAATCATCATATCCGTCTGTTGGCACCATCATTCCTCCAGGCTGTCGTATGGCACTCAGTGCTCAGGAAAGAAGTGAAACATAGAAAAATCACGAGGATAATATGGATTGTAATACTTAGAGATTTTGAGAGTCTTATGAGGTGCAGGTGTGATTCAGTTCCGAGCAACTAGGCAGCGACATTAACACTGGACTAATATGGTCATAATTTTTTTTTGTTCTGATGAGTAATCTAGCAGCTGAATTCTGAACTAACTGAAGTTTATCCTTTAATTAAATATTAATTAGCCTTACATATGAACCCAAAGACCTACAGTTCTAAACACAGTAAACACGCATCAAAACACATCAAATCCCACAATAGCATAAATAATTAATACACAATATAGTGCCAAATGTGTAATATTGTGCATTCTCAAGATTTTTGACCAAAGCTATGTAAGAATTTTTCTAAATGGATTTACAGATGTATGACTACAGCTTGGACATGTGGAGCTTAGGCTGCATGTTGGCCAGCATGATTTTCCAGAAAGAGCCATTTTTTCATGGTCAAGACAACTATGACCAGGTAAGATCCACACACTGTGCATGTCTTGAATAAATTCAGTAAAATAAATTACATTCTTGGTAGCTGGTCAGAATTGCCAAGGTCCTTGGAACAGAAGAACTTTACAGCTACTTGAGCAAGTATCACATTGAGCTCGACACGCGCTTCAAAGATCTGCTCGGCCAGTGAGTACTACATTTTGATTTACGTGGAGTTAAGCAAAGTTACCCTAATTGATAGCTTTTTACGCTAATTAATTGTGCATTCATTATTTAACTGAACATTAGCAATTTGTTTGTCTCTCTCTGCTCCTGAACACATTTACGATAATTGGAAGGAAGGCATGTTGACCAGTTTCTGGATGAATGTCTAAACTATTGAGAAAACTACCAACAGAATGCAAAACCTGCAATTTTGAAGCTCTGAATTTAAAGGCTGATGTATTCATTGTATAAAGACTAGATTAATGTTTTATTCACTTGGGAATAAAACACATGGGAATGTTTCTTGAGGCAATCAGACTTCATTCTAGCCTCGCACAAGCTTGCATTAATGCATTTTGATGTGTCTGCAGATGTGTCTGTGATGTTTCTGCAGGTTTAGTGAATCGGTGTCAGTTTTCTTAAATGTAAATGTTATTGTGCTGAAATAAATGGAGAAAGGAAAATGTAATTCTGAAATTGTGACCATACTCAGACAGACACGGAAGTGCTGGGAAAACTTTGTTCAGCCAGAGAATCAGCATTTGGTGAGTCCTGAAGCACTAGATCTGCTAGATAAACTTCTGCGATATGATCATCAGCAGAGGCTAACAGCTCAAGAGGCTATGGAGCACCCTTACTTCTGTAAGTCCTTTTCACTGCATCTGTTTCTAGTCGACTTGCAAGCAAGACTATTGCATTAATGGTGTTTGACAGTTTGTGCATGACCTTGCCTTATGTTTGCGTTTCAATGTTTCTAATGTGTGTGAATGTGTTATAACTGAAAAATACAAAATAATGGTGAATAATTATAGTAAGACTTATAAGATTATGAGATAATATTACAGCAAAAATAATATATTTTACTTTTAATACTCAAGAATATTATTTTCAAGTTCTTTAAGTACTCAGTTGTTTTTTCTTTGTTTCTTGTAGTCACAAGTCTTACTGACGTACTGCATTTTCTGCATTATACATTGTGTATATTGAGTGTTACATTAGTTCTCGATTATATTAAAGCAATCGTTTATTTCAGTGATGCCAAACCTTTGAAGGTGTTACATGTGGCCGCTCTTTTATTTCTAGGTGCATATACTTATTTGAAGTTATTTTTTCAAATCGACTAAATTCACCAAAGAAAAACTAATCAAAGGTTCAGATGTTTCTAATAGATGTGTTTAGAGGAAAACAGTTTTATGCCGAACTGTCAATAGTGGAAGTTTCCAAATTTGAACAGTTAAAATTATCACAGCGTTTACAAGCACATACTTTTGTGAAAACGTTTTCCATGATGAAGGGTAAACAGTGAGTCACATTTTCAAATTACAGACATTCTTTTGTTTTCTTTGCTGAGAAGCAAAGTGACCAAATTTGACCCAAACTTTCCGAAATCGTTGACTGAAAAATAAAATAAGTATGATATACGAGGTGATCATTGATTTGATTTATCCCTGATTATTTTTCATAAATGTAACTTGTGGCCACAAAATTCACAGGAAGTCACGCCTCCAATGGAGTTTGGTTTAAATTGGAGTTTGCCTCCAATTATGTAAGATTGGGCACCACTGATTTATTTGATTTGTTTCTTACATACGCATACATGGAGTTAGCAAAAAAAGGGGCACTGCATATTTTCAAAATTATTTTTTCCTAAAGCACTGCTTCCTGCTCAAGTAATAGAAGTGCACTTGTGTTTTCAGATCCAGTTTTAAAAGGACAGCCTCTGTCCAACTCAGGTGGCGCGCTGGCAATAAGCAGCTCAACCACATGAGGAGCTACAGCAGGTGAGAAACGCAGCACACACCGTTATTGCATTAAAGTTGCTAGAAACGTCATTCTGTCTTCCAGGAAAACCTTTTTACCTCAACATGTCATAAAAGAGACATGCTGCCTTTCAGGTGTGAAGCATCAGTTTGCTGGAGCAAGAAGTTATAAAACGACACAAGGCCGAAAGAACTGGAACTGTAAACACTCCTACATTCACTTTGTGTTAGTGCTGCTTGCCATGTTTTGTTTTCAAAGCATCAAAACCATGTTTTGTCCCATCCCTTGTTTCTGCGTTTGACTTGTACATCTCCATTTCAGTTTTGGGAACAACACAGAGATGACAAAAATGCTATTGTGATATTTATGACAGGGAAAGAATGCCTGCTCTTTCCTCATGATTCTCAGGCTGTAGATAGCGAGGTGGCTTTACTTACAGAAAGATTGTGTTGTTCCGTGACTTGCCCTGCTGAAGTGAGCTCAGATTATAAACTATAGTATTGTCGGGAAAATTATGGCGGCTCTACTGCAATTTATTGAAAATATATATTAAACAAACCTTTTTTTAATCCAGTTATGTATTATATTTCTTATGCACACGTTGTATTTTGTATTCATTGTGCTTGTGTGCTGGTGGATATGTAACACGTAAGTTTACACATGAGTACATGCAAGTATAAACATGTATGTGTACACATGAGTACATGCAAGTATAAACATTATGTACAGTATATAAGGAAATTTAGAAGTGTAAATAGAGCTGCAAGCAGCATTTTCATGATTTAATCCATCAAGGTACAATACTGCCAACAAGTGACAATGGCAACTTTGTTTACAAGTCTTGACCTCTCTTGGCTGTAAAGGGGTGCTACAGCACAATGATTTGACTTTGTCACAACTACTACTGATTATTGTACAAGTGCTTTATAAACTATTGCCACAGCTATTCGCTCAACCAAAACAATCTGAATCATGTCTTCAGATTGATTCCATGACCACTGTGTATAAAATCAAGAGCCTATGCATATAGACTCACCTAAAGGGTCAATTTCAGGAGGAGTGTTGAACAGTGTTGGGATGGCACCTGCACTGCATGCAAGGAGTGTCCATGGCTGGGCAGCTGCGTTCAAACCACCACATCACTATACACTAATTCTATTCAAAGTGTCTGATGCTGTGGACTCTAGAACAGAAGATGTATTTTCTGGGGGGATGAATTTTAGACAATGCTTGTAATGTTATGGAACACTTAAGTTGTTCCTTCTTCTAACAAGACTGCATAAGTGCACAAAACTGGTGTGGATAAACTTGACATGCCTGCAGAGAATTCAAATGAAATAAAAAAAACAACGCCATTAGATTGAATTAACCCTCAAATTATGTTACAGGCCAATATTACCCATTTTTGTTGATAAAAGTACTGATTTTTGTACTAATGCTTCTTCATGAAATTTTGTGACACATCTGGGGTCATGAACCCTGATATGGACACCCAAATGTATTCTGGGATGTTTGTGCAGAACTTAAAAACAAATGTGATGTTACGGGTCATTTTGACCTGGGCAGGTACAGTAAATGCAAAAAAACATTTAAGAGAAAAACATTCAGAGCTAGAGATAGCTAAGAAGAAGAAACAAGATATTTTATAGACAGACTATTGTACAGAAACCTGAAGACAATATTATTGATGATCCTGATTGACAATTTTCCTACAATTGAGACAATGTGTCTGCTGCTGTTTTTGGTATTCATCTAATAAAGAGAAGGCAGCAATCATCGTCCACAGATGAAACATGCATATCGTGGTTTTCCTATACTGTCGCGTATAGGCATAGGTCAAGTACTATGTCGCGATGATTTTAGATTGCTCTTCTGGTCATAGCCCATAGTCTGATCACCCATGAACAATCGACTTTTTTCTTTTTTTAATTGACTCCTTTTTTTCTCCTAATTCCACATAGTGGCTTTACCTTGGTCTGGGACTAAGAAAAGCACTATATAAATAAACAAACTTAAGTGCGACCAGCTGTTAGGAGCATTGTTACAGTGTTTAACATAACCTCAGGGTAGCGCCAGAGAGCAGTAAACTTCACAGTTACACTGAAAACTTCAAAATAAATTGTCATTCACAAAATAAACTATAATGTGACTATAATGGTAATTTGATTATTTGTAAATGTACAAAATTCCTGCTGACAGAAATAGGTACAGATTTGTACCTTTCACAGGTTGAAGGTACCAATTTGCTTTAACATTAAATCAGTGACGCCATTTTACCTCACACGGATGGCACAGGGCGGGTCTGGCCCTGAAATTCTCCCAAGAAGCTACCAGTAGTGTAATAATTAGATCATAAACCAAATAGTACTATAGTAAAAATAGTAATAGTAAAATGCGCAGATAATAGTATACAACAGAGACAATGCACAACTTATGGTCTTTGTCAGATTTTTTTTTTATGAAGAAAAGGAAGAATCTTATGATGTTTTGGGTCTTACAAACCTTGATGGACACACCACAGGGGATGACATTTCTGAAGGAGTGACACAGAGGCTTAGAGACAAAGAGATATACCTGGAGCATGTTGTTTTGTTAAAGTTGGCACGGACTGTACGGAAATATGGTAAGTGGACCTTTCAAGTTTATATTTGAGTACCCCTGTTATATACGGTATTTACATGAACATCCTTTGGTTTACTAACCAGGTCTTTGTTTTAATTAAACAAAAAATGCAATACATATTCATAGTACAGGTACTTAGGATAAATACACTACAGTATATACAATTTAAAATTATGCATTTCATGAAAACAAATACTGAAGTTATATAAGGCACGCCCACACTGATCTAATATTTCTCACCAAGTCTTTGAGCCACACATGCTGAGGAGGCTGAACTGCTGCCGAATTCTGCATGGATGCTCTTAGAAAGTCATCAGGATGAAGTTCATCGAGAGAGATGAGAGGCACAGTCACCAGCAGTACAACGTTTACACTTAACAAAGGTGTTCCAAACTTGATGTGTATTCTTGAATGGCTTTCAATACAAAGTCAAAGCAAAATAATTGCAGCTTCCAACAGTAGAACCACAGACATTCAGTGCGTAACTTCAAAATCGTGATAAATAAAGCAATAAAACATATAAAAAACAGTTTTGTAACAGAACATGTACTAAGTGCTTCAGTAGGTGCAATTTTGAATCTATACTCTAAAAGTTAGTGGATTATGTCATTCAGTGCTCAAGTGAATTGTGTATACTTGATTAGCTTAAAAACACTAAAAACTTGCAGTTAAAAGCCATATACAGCCAATCTACAGTTAAAGCACATCTTGTTCGTTTCATTTTACGTCCATTGTGGTGGTGTATAGAACCAAAAATGTTAGAATTGGGTTGATGTCCCAATATATATGGACCTGACTGTACATTATTAGTATGTGGCATTTTTTTCACGAGTATTGTTCACTATGCAGCAAATAGGGTCTTTCAAATCAAAAGCAAGTCCTGCATAAATATCTGCATTAAATGTCATTTCTTTACTATTTTCAATTTGAACACCATGCTCTCTGATTGTGTACCACACAATACACACACATAAAAAAAATAATGCTCATTGGGTATCAACTTGACAAACAAAAATGAATGTACGTATTGTCCATGCCTGAGTAATGATTCATAAAACAATCACTGTACTGTAAAATAGTTGTACGCATTGAGTACATTATTACACTACGGCCGTCATCTGCAAAAATAGTGTCTTTGCAAAGTTAGAAGGTCTGAGGTGGTCTGAGGCTGCTTGAAAGTCTGTAAACACTTTAGACATTTTTCATGCATTATCATAATTCCGCTACTTTGCCAATAATGTATTAAATGGCTTCTCCATTTTGTCTATTTCACATTTGGAAAGAATTTTGTAAAATAAAATGTTAAATTAACCACAAGAATAGTTAAATATTAACACGTTCTGCCGATTGAGCTACAGTAAAACTAATATTAAACCTGATTATATCTGGAAGGTTTCAGACTTTAAAGCAGCACTGTTTATGTGAACAAATGTGACATTTATTTTTTTTGGACAGTTGATGAGACCAAAAAAATTATGATTATGTTTTACCTTATAATGTGTATGTGATTGCAATTTTTTATGATTTGGGATCCAGAGGTGTTCAGGGAATGAGTCTTTGAAGCTCTGCATCACTCAGTTCATTAACTGAAACAATGTGGTTGAGGTGTTGAAGGTAGCGCTCTTCATCCTGCATGAAGTGAGGAATTCTAACTCTTTGTAGAACAGCTAAATGTCGGAGTCTGTCCACGTCTTCAAAAGACACCTAGACACAGAATTTCATTTATATAAATAATTTCTACAACATCAGAAATGTAAATTTATTTTCAGGTCAGTGAAATTGATTCCAAAAAGTGTTGTTTTGGTCAATAAAAAATAGGGCTGCAACTATTGATTATTTAATAAAAAAAATGTTTTTTTTGTTAGTAGTGCGAGTTAACGTTCAAGTCACTAGGTACAGACAAATCTCTCTTTTCTCAAAGAGATATTTCTCAAAATATTTTAAATCAAATATTTAATTGTACAAACAAACACCAAAACCACAGAACAAGAACAGAACTAGTACTAGTGGTAACTGTGGTGCTGGAACTGCCGTTGATTATAAGCTAGTTTCATTATATTTGTTAATTCTACGTCAAGAAAGCTAAAATTGGTAAAGGTTGCAGTTCTGGAGTTTTCTGGATGTCCAAAGCTTTCAATGATTCGGGACACACGTTTTACCATTTATAGGTCACCTATTCTACAAAGAATGTATAACTTATGTGACGTCACAATGAACCAATGACAGAAATCATAATTTATGATTCTTAATTGGAAAAATATAATCAGTACGTTTTTGATGCACTAAAAAAAGAGAGTGTTATATGAAAATAAATCTTTACAGGTTCTTTGAATGATGGGCCTACCTTTCCAAGAGATGTTAATAACTTAAAATCAATGTTTTCTCTGTGGCGTAAAATGCGTAAAATTCCATCAAGGTAGACTTGATCCTTACTGAAGCAGCCTGTCAAGAACAAACAAATGATAAAGAATTGTTTATCATGAATTGTTTATCATAGACTTTCGTTTTGATGAAAAAACAGGTTTTGAAAAAAAGACAGGTTTTGATGACTAACAAATGATGTCACCTGGCTTTGAGGTATCGGTTTGTCCTCTTTTGGCACGAAGACAGTATTCCCAGCGTACAGCAGGATCTTTTACAAAGTGAGCGATGTGGATGAAGAGTTGGCTAAAGCTCATGTTGGAGGCATGATATACAGTATAGTACAGTAAAGCGGCCCGCCACAGGAAGGGCTGTTTCCGTAGTAACACGCTGTGGAGACTGGCCAGGCCCTCTTCAGTAGGATTGGCTGGTTTTAGTCCAAGCTTCTTACGTCCAAAAGAAGTGGCCCATGGCTGCATGTTGTTATTCACACCTCGTAAATAATGTGTGCCTGGTAAAATCAGACAAGACATTTTGGTAAACACAGGGAAAATGTAGGTTTGATGCACAAAGTAGACTAAACAAAAAATTAGAGCGCTTACGTATGCGATTAATTTTAAATATTTAATCACGTTATTTATTTTTAACAATGCGTTAATGCAGTTGCAGTTTATTTCACTTCCTGTGGTGGCTGCCATTTGTTCGACGTAATACGAATAAGACGGAGAGTTTCACTTACAAATCTTGCCAGATGGATCCGCAGATGTAACAAAGATATTATCTGTACAATATTTTGCAAAGCTGAAAATACGACAGACTTCATTAGAAAAGGCATGAAGAAGGGAAAATCAAAATCAGAAATTCTTTATTCATCCCCTTGGGTGAAATTCTTTTTTGTTTCAAGCTCTCGAAAAACAACCCTTAATTTACAAACAATAATGTGAAATAAAAAGTTAGACAAAAGAAAAAGAAAGAAAGTATAAACATATACACACTCACTGTATATGCTTTGTATGTACACAAAGGTAATCCTAAAAATTTGATCTGTACACAAAAACGTCACAGTAGCTGTTGTTCTTTACTGTCACACTCATGTTGATAGTTGGAATGGAATAAATAAAGAAGTATAGGATGTAACAGAATGGTAAAATAAAACAGGATATTTCATGTTTGAATGAATGAATGACTTTATTTATCCCACAACGAGAAATTTTTGTTTGCAGCAGCAACATGGAGGCAGTACAACATAGAAATGAAGGGTACTGCTCCCCACCCAGCACACAACTCCATACAGGACCACTGAGGCCACCACAGTGTCATAGAAGGTCCTCAGGAGTTGCCTGCCCACAACGAAAGACCTCAGTCTCTGCAGCAGATAGAGGCGGGTCTGGCCCTTCTTGTATAGGGCGTGTTGCCTGTCCAGTCCAGCTTGTTATTTAGGTGAACACCCAGGTACTTGGTATTTGGCGCTAAATATTTTATGTGATATATAGAAAATATAGAATATGTGATTTTTCTTTTACTACATGCTGTTTCAAATTCACATTTTTTTGCAAGTCTGTTTTTAAGGGCTTAAAAATAAAGTTTCAGTTTAAAAAGCAGAATTGTTTTGACAAGTTGGTTTGACAATATGAGCAGGGGTGCCACATTGGGTTCTAAAAATACACATTTTGGGATATGGAAGAAATACAGTGGTACCTCGATTCACAAACGCAATTCATAAAAATGCAGGAACCTGAGACGGGGATATTTGATGCTATTTCAGGCTTTCTGATCATGGAGAGAAGCATAGAAACCGAAATTATTGTACTGCAGGTAGTGTGAAGACTCTTGATTATTTTTTGCAAATCAACCCGTTTGAGCAAGTGCTGTACTAAACTTGATCCAAGGGAAGCGCGAGAGAAAGGTTTTAAAATAAAATAACCATTGAGTTAAAGAAAGAAATTACAGAGAAGCATGTGAAGCATGTACATTGTGGCATTTGTCTAACTTCTCAGCAAAAGATATGCGCGTGCTGTTCCGCAGCGCTGGGAGAGAGGCTGGAGAGGGAGAGACGCGCAAGCACATAAACATATATGCCCAAACTTTATTGTTTTGTGACTGACAGTTTAAAAATGAATGTTAAAAATACACTAGTACAATCCTTTCACGTACATTTTGTCGATATTATTCCGCTTTTTAATTTTTTTTTGATTTAATTTAATTTTTTTCTGACTTTTATATTTACAAGTTCGGAGGGCCGGATTAAAACGTTTAACGGCCGCATGTGCCCCGCTGGCGTAATGTGCCCAGGTCTGATCTACACTATTTTAATATTGCTGTGGGACAATGTTAGAGACGCAGATGGTAGATGTAAGGATGGGAGGATGTAAATGAGAAACTTGTGACCTGATTTTATAAACAAACTGCGAAAACTGTCTATAGAAAAACGGTGCGAGAGCTGTTGGGGACTCCTTAGACTATTTGATTCACCATCTGGAGTTTTGAAGTCTTTATTTAAATAAAGGGCCTTCTAAACAATAGGTTTCGTTTGGCAAAATCCATTGTACGGGCAATTAATGAGATAGAGGGAACGAATATACCCGACATTTTCGAACTTTTAAAATTTATTACACAGACAGACCACAATTGGTCAACAAATAATTTTTAATCTAAGACAATCTTCACGTTTTTAGTCTAACTCCAATCACCAGCTGTGTCCCAACCCGCGAACACACACACACCAAAGAAAAAAAACAGTGACTACAATTATAGTATTGCCTATAGTATTAAGTATTACTTATATTATTTATAACGTTGTTATTCCCATCACTAGATACAAATAATTTCCTAACCGCTACTTGCATTTACCGTGAATCTGGCTATAAATGGTTTGTAATTTACATACCAATTTCATGTCTCAGCATGCCTTCAAGCCAGTGCTGCCTTGCTCCAGACAAGTTGATGGTAAGCGTTGGCCGACAGCTCTCCACCATCATTACTGCCTGTGACAGGAGCTCATCTGAGAGACACACAACCACCTGGAAGCAAAAGGTAAAATCAGCATTGTCTAATGAAGGGTAATGCTTAAAGCAGAAAGTCTGTGTTTTGAGAGGACGACTGACTTGAACATCCAGACCTGGAGGAGTTCACTGACAGCACACTACCTTCACTAGTGCGCTTTGAGATAGTTGTGACTGTGAAAAGCGTCTTATAAATGCATACATTTGCCTTGTCATAGTCTTAGTGATAATCATAGCCATTTACTTAACCCCAACAACCAGACGATCAAATGAATAAAAAGCAACAATTCTCTTACATATTCACATGTGCGCTTTGAGACAGTTAAAAATGTGAAAAGTGCCTTACAAATGCTCAAAACTAGAACTTGAACCCTGGTCACACATATTTTGAGCTGGTGCCATCAGGAAGAAAGTTCAGGAGTATCCAATTCAGGACTGACAGACTCAAAAAATGTTTTTACCTCACAGCAATAAACGCACTAAATGGCGTAATAAAATAAACCAGACATGCTTCTCCGCCGAACACCATCCCTTTCGGTCCGGTGTGGCATGTATGTGTTATTATTGTGTGCAATGTGTATGCATTTTTTATAATGTGTTTGAGGATGCTGTGGGAGTATATGCACGTTCACTTCATATCGCGTGTATTTGCACTGCCTGCATAGATCTCTCTCTTTTTTTTTTTTATCTGCACAATGTCTGTATTTGCAGATACAAAAATACAAAAGCAAATAAAATACAAATATAAAGCCTCTATTTCTTTATATTTTTGCACAGCCATATTTGCACCAATTCCATTGCACTATTGGGCATTTACAATATATTATATTATATTATCTTATCATATACATCTTAAAATACTTATCTTAAAATATACATCTTAAAATACCACGCACCTCACCGACACAACCCTCCTTCTGCAGGTACTTGCGTGTTGCTGCCCAGACTTGACTCTTGGGGAGCAAGCTGCCCCCAGTCACCTCTTCAAAGCTCTCATAGGTCCCAAACTTCTTCAACACACATTCCATTATTCCAACTGCCTAAAAACGTTTTTTGAAAAAAGAACATTTTATTTGGAACATCTGTGATACATCACTGTGAATACTGATCCAAAAGACAAGCAATATTAGACAACTCAATAAAATTAGAGAAATTAGAGAAAAGGTTTAGAAAAAAAGAGCTATGCAACATTACATTAATTATTTTATTTGTTTTGTGACAATAGTGGTAAACATTTTAAAAGTACATGAATTCTTGTAGGCCTTGATAAAAAAAAAAAGGAGACTCTAATTTTACCTGAGAGAGAAAAAGAGCAGAACCCTCTCTGTACTTCTCCAAAACGGTCACAGGCTCAGGACAGGCGTACTCAAACTGCGGCTCATACTCATAATTAGAACGGAAAAAGGTTTCACGTTCATGTTCTAAATTTAAAGGCCGAAGAGCCACAAGTAAGCAGGGACCACGAGCTGTTGAAGGCAAAGAAAGTGATGAGAGACCCCTAGTGATATGTGGCAAGGAGGTTGCAGGCCTCATTCTGCTGGAAAGTGGAGGTGTTGCAGAGTTCATAGTGCATGTACTTTCACTCCGACGAAGCCAGTTTCCTGACCCCAAGCTAAGACTAGTTAAGCTTCGTGTCGGCAGAGAAGGACCACCACTACGCCAGGGAGGTTGCACCATCTTTTGCACTGGCTGTGCTGCCTGTCTTCGTTGGGTTTTTTTCACCAGACTAACAGATTGTTTTGATAATTTCTGTTTACCAAGTTGTGAAGGAGTGCTTTCTTCTTTGACCTTAACGTTGTTTTCTTGTGTGTTGCATACATCCCAGGAGTCACACGGCATAGCATTTGGCCAATTGTTAGTTGATATGTCTGTTTGGGAGACACTACTGGATTTGGCTCTGGCTGATTCTGGTGTCTCTGAGCTGAATTCTGGGTCTAACATTTCCGGAACTTTCTCTTGGAGCCCTCCTCCATTTGTCTGCTGAATGCAGTTCTCACCCAGATCTAGAACCATTGTGGCAAATATGTGCCTGCAAAGCAATGCTGCATACCTGTAAAAGAAATTGCGGACCCTTAATTCTTTGTTTAGTATTTTATATTATAGAATTTCTTTAAAAAGTGTATTGTTGAAAAATTCCATTCTCATAAGCACATTTCAATAAGAAAAAGCAGGATACAGAAAAGTAAAGGAGGTTTAGTACTAAACGTTTGTACTGAGTGCTGTTTGTATTAAATAAATAATTAATGAGTAAAATCTGTAGATGCCAGATAGGGAGTAAAATTTAATTTATTATAACACAAAAATTCGAAAGATATTTGAAAATAAACAATATATTTCAAAGTCATCAAACCAATGCAGAATATTAAGTGTCTCTTCTCTTGAACAATTTCTTAATGTTTGTCGTACAGTAACTAAAAAAAAAAAAAAAAAAATACACATCCAAACATTATGAAATTGTGCATGTGAAGAGACAAAAATGTCTACTATTCTAAAGTGGTCTCATGTCAACCCAAAAAAAAAAAAATTATTACGGAAAAATGAACAGAACGAAAAAAAGTGCAAATAACACAATGTATAGTTTGCTGTACAGTAACAAAAAAATACAGCTCACAAAAATTGTAAACATGTTAAAAACTTTGGTCATTTGTACAGTAATTTAAATTGCACTTCTGTGAGAGAATCGTTTTAAAAAGTAGATAAACAGCTAAAACATGCTCAATAGTCGTATTGTTACATACCACACAGAGCTTGATATCCACACAGAATATCCATGAGTTATCATAAACCACCTGAGCCTCGCTGCAACAAGAAAAGCGATGAATCTGCCGGAATAACGGTTTCCTTGTTTGAAGTTTAGGATGGCTGGGATTGCGTTGCAGTAAATGACGCGTTGGCGCAAGTGAATGACGTATTTATTCCGCGACTATAAATCTGTCGTTAGCATGTCTTATTCTAGAAATATTTTTTTATCCGCATAGTGAGTTTTAAAAATTAAAGTAAGTAAAGTACATTTTAAAAATTGCCCAGTTTGACTTTGTTGTTTTGCTTGTAAAAGAGCAAATGAGTTCATAAACCAAAATTATTTGTTTTGATAATTATTTTTGCGATAAGCTGTTACCTGTAACATACCAGGCTGACAGACTGTGATTGCTAAAAACGCTTAAAAGTAATGTAAAATTACGTCCACGAGGTTGCCGGTTCAATTCTCCTTTCGGCTGGCTCTTCAACTGAGTGTAGATACTGACCCCCTCAGGCGCCACGGCTTAAGTCTGCCCAGTGCCCACTACTCCGAGAAACCACCAACTGCAGAACTTGACTACTCCTGGTTTGTGTGTGTTCACGTAACTGTGTGTATTGCGTACTTAACTGAATGGGTTACATGTAGACCACCATTAGAGTTAAAACATTTAACACATTTTAACAAAAATAAGGGACTCAATGTGCGCTGCAGCGCCTAGGGGGCGGAGCTATAGAGGCGGGGCGAAGAGCATTCCTTTACATACAGTGATCCCGTGAATTTAAAACATGAGACATTAAAAATAATTTCTTTAATTGAAATGCAGCCAGTCAGTCTTTCTTTTTTACAACTCAACAGACTTCTCTGAAAAGAATGGTATTTTAATTTAGTTTTTTGCAGTAACAACATGGAAACAACGCCATAGAATGGCTAGTAACATTGTTATATATAGCCTATTTCTAATTTAAAAATATAGAGTTGCAATTTACAATTTTATTTGACTTACACATGGACATTATGTCGTATATAATAATGTTACATGTAATAAATTAATGATTAAATGTCTGACACTCTCCCATAACACTTTGCAGACCCGCCAAAGTTAAAAGACTATCGAACTAACGGTGACGTTGCGTAATACAACATCATAGATTAAAAAAAATGTATGTCACAAAACATAATTACAGTTTTTCTCAATCGCTAAGACACTAAATTCTATTGCCTGAACCAAATTCTCAATTGCTTGAACACACTGGTTAAAACTCTTTTGGCAAAACCACAAACACTTCACCTGGTTAGACACAACTAGCCAACACATTTTCTTTGATATTGACCTGTACTGCAGAATGCTGAACACACGTGACACAAGTTACCCACAACTAAAGCACTGCTGTCACCGTCTCAACACTACAAGTCAAAATTGATAACACTTTTGTCTGATGATGTGAGGGACATAAACATATGTAAAACAAGCCAGACCAGGGAACATTGTTTTCTGTGGCTATACAAAAGATAGAAATCTGAGGAAGAGAGTGAGAGGAGGATGAGGATGTTAACAAAAACTAAAATTGGTAATATTTAATGAAATCAGAGCTACTGTGATTGATCATGTCCTCGTCCACTTTCTGAGCATGAGGGAGGTTGGAGAAACCCAACATCAGCAGGTTCACTATAAACCAAAAATTTGGAGATAAGTACAAATAAATATATTTATTTGAAGCTATTGTACAGTCTGCAAATATTGACAACAGTTTACTGTCCGGCCCATTCGTAAACTCCACTGGACCTATTGATTGAAAAACTGTCAATGTGAGAAAATGTACTTTAGCTCAAAATACTACACCACAGTAAACTGTAAGTAAATTTGTTTCACTACATCACAGTACTGGAATATTGTAAATGGAGGGTGTGTCTAACTGTTTGTAGGAGAATTGTAGCCTGACACACAGGGTATGGTGATATGGCTAGTGAGAATAATGCTATTACGGAAAACTGAGCTAAATTCAGCAGAAGATCATTTAAGGAACATGTACATTTTGAAAATATCAACAGTGTCAGTCTCTCTGTCTATGTTGATCGTGTCCTCAAGCGCAACAGACTGCACATAAACATCACCTGAAAATATGTGCGTGCCACGTGTAATGCACACAATTCTAATTTTGTCTTTTTGTGCCAAATGCGCAGGTTTTCTTTGTTTTGCAATCTGCGTTTATCTTACATTGAACAACAAATTCAAACTTCTATTTGTTCTGCTTCACATTCTGAGCGTTGTGTTTTGCATTTTACTGCGTAGTGTTTAGTGCTTTTCATGCTGACGGACTTGAGACACATTTCGATCACATAGTTCAGTTTTAAGCTCAGATTAAGCTGTTTTGTGGTGAAAGTTCTGGTTTGCATGAAGAGTCTGTGTTCCTTAGCAATTGAGGAAAAACTGTAATAAAGACCTGCTGGAACATAATCTGGGTCATGGTTTTATACACTTAATGACCAGTAGGAATAATAACTGCTGCCTTCCACCCATCTCTCTTGTTCTGATGAAAAACGCTCTATGCTTGATTTTGAGATCAATTGTCATGAGGGGATGAAGTTTACAGTTCCTTACAGTTATATTATCATAATCATTATATTATTCAAATCCTTTAGGTCAATTCTGCTGTCAGAAATCCTATCATGGTCAACGACTTCCTGTGTTTTTCACTACTATTTGGTTTATTTACTTGAATCTCATTAAAAATCATTAAGGAATGTCCCGTGATGTCATAAGACATTAACAAAAAATTATTCAAACTGGAATTGTTTTCAGGTTTTCAGGGTTCACATTATTGTGTGTTAATATATATAATAATATAATAATAATAATAATGAGTATTTGTAAGGCGCTTTTCACAGTTTTAACTGTCTCAAAGCGCACATGTAAATATGTAAGGGAAATGTTGCTTTTTATTCAATTTGTCGTCTGGATTGTTGGTGTTAACTAAGTGGCTGCGGTTATGACAAGACAAAGACAAAGACCAGCGAGCAAGCACATACGCAACAGCGGCCAGG
>MU204435.1:80971-93492 GCA_017309775.1 Paedocypris sp. Pulau Singkep
GTTTTTAAGTTTCTCAAACTCGTAGAATGGAATCTAGAATAATGAAACAGACTGGATAAATACATCTTCCATCAATCTTCACTGGTGTTTTTACCTGAACAACTTCATATCCCAGAATTCTGAGGTGGCGCTGCTTGATGGCTTCTTTACCTAGTAGCTGCTCAGCATTTGCTGCAAAGCGTTTTGGTCCATCGATACAGACAGCAATTCTAGTAACATTTATAAAAAATGTTTCTTTAATATACTCTTCTCACTATATTGTGAAATCTCAAGGATGAAAAGGAAACAATGATAAAAGATTGATGTATTTTGTACACACGCAATGAGCATCTTTTTTTAAAAAGCAGGGATTCATTTGGATGGTCAGTCACCAGCTGAGCCTGTAGCTGTAAGGGAATATCTTCTTGTGCAGGTATTCCACAACTTCGTTTGTGTTTTTAAGTTTCTCAAACTCGTAGAATGGAATCTAGAATAATGAAACAGACTGGATAAATACATCTTCCATCAATCTTCACTGGTGTTTTTACCTGAACAACTTCATATCCCAGAATTCTGAGGTGGCGCTGCTTGATGGCTTCTTTACCTAGTAGCTGCTCAGCATTTGCTGCAAAGCGTTTTGGTCCATCGATACAGACAGCAATTCTAGTAACATTTATAAAAAATGTTTCTACCATTTTACATGTACATTCTTTATCAGTAATTTTAAGATATATAAGCAGTTAAGTTTATAGCAAAATCTACCTCTTATGGACTTCATCTGAATGACAAGAAGGCAGGACGTATCCTTCTTCATCAAGCTTTATTTCAACATCTACAGTGAAAAAGAAAAACAACAACGACATCAGAGATATGGTTATTTCATTCTATTGGCCAATAATACTTGAAAGTTTTACCTAAAGTGTAACAATATGGTGTAAGTATGTGTGATGCAAAGTAGGATCGAGCCCCAAGCAGAACCACTAGTCCAGACTTCACTACATTGTAGAATTGAGGATCCACTTGCGTCTCCAGAGATGATCCTAAAGCTAAAAACGATTTCACTCGAAATTTCTGTGAAAGTCTTGCACCCTGCACACAAATCCAAATGCACAAATGTTACAAAATCAGTTCAACCAAAGGATTTAAAAAGCTTGAACCTAAAATTAACATTTTCTGAATATGATTATAATTGAACTAAATAGACAACTTAAAATTCAATTTAAATCCATTGTAAATTAGTATTTTATTGTCATTGTTAGAAGGAACAACGAAATTGCGTTCTAGAGCATCATACATGGTGCCAGCATCGTAAAGTGCAGTAAGTAAGGTGCAATAAAGGAAAATTCCGACAGAGATATGAAAGGATGACAAAGTGCGAAAATGCAACCAGTTCAGAGTTATTGTTATTTTGTTTCATTTTGTTAGCATGTTAACCTCTGTCAAAAGATGAGACTACTAAAAGTTTAGTGCTGACGCAGCGTAACAGGCAGGGGAAAACGATATAAATACAATACTGATACAATACCTACAAATGAGGAAGACAAGATAAATACAGTGCAAAAAAAAAAAATCAAACATTGCCTAATTAATAAACAAGTAATAATATATTTATATACACGTAATTAATAATTACAATTTATTGCATCTGTGTCTTGGAATTCTTTATCAAACAAAATCTACTCGTGTAATCAAACTCAAAATGGTAAATGCCAACTAAAACCAGAAATCGACTAAAAAAGGCAATTTTCCTCACATCGTAAAACGGACACTCCAGTTTGACAGTCATGTAAAGCTGCGTCAGTTGAGCGAGCACCGTGCGATCCATTCCACTGCCCTCGTCTGCTCCGGGACAAGAAAATACAATGAGATTAGACACAGAATTAAATATTCTATTTGAAATGACACAAGCCATAGGTGTCTTACCCTGTAGTTGCTGCATGAAGTATTGGCTGAAGACCTTTGAGACAAAATTCAGTGGGTATCTTTGCAGAAGGGTGCAGGCATGGAGCAGCTCCAGTAACGCTCTGGGCTGAAACTGTGAAAACCGGGCGTGCAAAACAGATTCAACCTTCCGGAACAATCTTCCCGCATCCGGTGGGAGGTATCCTAATACTCCTAAGGCAACCATCTGCTGGGACACTTGCCACGTGGAGAACTCCTCTGCACGGTACACAAAGCTCTCTGCCACGGCGTCAAACACACAAGGAGAGAAGATTCGCCGCTGGCTGAAGTACTGCATCACTCTGGTTATGGTTTCGGGATCAGCAGTGAAGATGATCTTGGGTATATGGAGTTCGAGAGCTTCTACCAGAAACGGATCACTGTGTCCATACTCCATTAATGCGGACAGCACTGTCGTCAGCTCAGTGTTTGTGAAGGTTTTGGCGTGACCGACGGCTTGTTTGCAAAGAGCAATAACTAGTGGCAATGCATCCTTTTGCTTCAATGTTACCAAAGCGTTCAGAATCTTGCTAACTGCTGTTTGTTTCATTCGTGGAGCAAGTTGCAGAGCACGGGCATTCATTTCCTTTATAAGCTCCAGACTGTATCCACCATTGCCCAAAACACAAGACACAAGTGTTGAGTAAACTGCAACTAGTTCAGCAGACGTCCATAGTGACGTACCCTTGCTCCGGAGCTGAATCAAGGCTTGTTGTACCATATAGTCCTGCCCTTTCAATGCAAATAAAGCCATCAACAAGTCACAAAGTGCGATAATGCTTAATCGTTTGGAGAATAGTCTTTTATTACTTTCACATAACATTTTCAGGACTAGCTGGCTCTGAGGTTTGAGGCAGAGACGTGTGCATCCCAGTAGTGCTTTAACCACCACCTCATCTTCTAAGGCAGCGGAATCCGTTTCCAGTTTTTGGCAAAGGTTACTGAGAGCTACGTCTGACAGTATTTCTGGGTTCTGAAGACCACAGCCTTTGTGCTCAAGGTCAGCCAGTCTATGAAGGACTGATGCTGCCGTTGCCCCAGAGAGCACCGGGTAAGAGCGTAAGACTGTCAGAATTTGCAGAGATGAAGTGCAGGACGAGATACAAATCAGAAAAGTGCGATCAACATCTGAAGTCAAGTTGTGCAACAAAGACTGACCACTTCCACTGAAAAGATCCTGCAAAGGACGGACATGTCCAGAAACGAGAAAAAGCGGGTTCCGTGCAGTGCAAAAACTCCTTAGGTTGTGTTTGAAAAATGAGGAAGAGCAAACAATGGGGGACGGAAAACAAAGATAAGGCAGGAAATAACTAGCATGGAGTTTTACAGATGTAAAGTGTTGGGCCTCCAAAATCCTCAGCAAATGCAGCTTTAGTGCCAGTGTTTTGGCCATTGCAAAACACATCTACAGCATCTTTACCCTGAAATGATAAAAAAAAAAAATCCTTCAACAATCACAGTCAAATACATTTAAGATAATTTGAAAGCCATTTAGATTTTTTCAAAGTTCAGCCTAAATCCATCCATTCCATTTTCTGTACCGCTTTTCTGTTTATGGGTCACGGGGAGCTTGTGAGACACGCATCCTGAATAGTGTCAACCCATTAGAGCAGACACGGACACACACACACTCTCTCAATTTTCCAGACTGCAAATCTCCTGAACGCATTTTTTTGGACTGTGCGAGGAAAGCAAAGCATGAAAGTGTACATGCAACCAGCGGTACATTACATTTCAATACAACAGTACATTCTCTGGTGCAAAGGTGCAAAAGACATGCTACAAATGGAAAACGCTAAACTTCTGGCCAACACATTTGTTGGATTGTTAACCTCTACTTTTGCTATCATTTTTTTGTGAAGTAAAATGTGGTGATTTGCAGTATGGCCACCAAGCCAAACGTACATTGCTAAGAAACAAAATGAAAATACGTTTGGTTTTAAATTTTTTGCTTGCAATTACGTTTTTTTTTTCCTGGTCCAAGTTTCACGTGGGGGCCTTACTCTGATTGGCTGGTGGAGAATGTGATTGACAGCTCCGTGACCAGGAAGTGTGGGGGGTTTGGTGAGCGCTAAACACATTCAGAATCGGAGCATCTTCACTGTCAGTGTATTTATTTGTCTGTTTGTAGTGATGAGTTATGGACACCTACACACACTAAATGTATATATTGCAGGGACTGTGTAGAAACATTGGTACATATAAGGAATACACGAAACCAAGAACAACTCCATAAAACATAATTATCCCGCAAATAATCTCCCTATATGAAAAACACTAATTCGTAGACGTTTTGAATTCAAATGTAATAATTTTCAATATTACTGTTATCATTGTTTAAACCACAACAGTCACTCAACATATATACATGTATAACCTGACAGTAAAAAATGGACAAGCTTTGCCCTTGTTTCTCCTCACAGATATTTTGTTTTACGTTATCATACAGTATAATCTTATATGAATTACAAACTATATAAAAATTATAGCGAAAATCAAAATTAACTATAAAGACGAAGCAAGGATATAGTTCAAGTAGCTAATACCTTGTGCTCTTGCTCCAGTGCACGTTACACAAACCGGCATGCTGCTACTGCGAATGCGCATGACTTCCGGAAGTTGATCCGTACTGACTTTGAAACTCCGCCCATTTTGTCTACGGCACCTACTTTTCTCTTCTTAATGGCGATGTTTCGAAAAATAAAATTATTTTCAAGATAATAAATTCAGTTAATAATATTAATAAATAAATGTTCATTAGTGTCTCATTATCCACACAAATTCACAGAGAAGTGTGAGAAAGTTTTAAAAAACAGATATTACAACTATGTATTGTATAACAATAAGAATTAACTATTAATCAGTTACTTTGCAATTAACAGAAAAATATACACAAAGAACCAATATATTTTCATTAAAATAGTGTATTGTAAATGACAATTTCGGCTCTGTATGGTTCTTCCGTATTTGGGTGTCAGTTGAATGCAGTGATGCAAGGAACAATTTCCAGCATTCAGTGCAAGTAACAACTGAAACCAGATTTACAATTTGTCAAAAGACAAGCTACATGAATTGGTTTGAAGTTACGTTCGCATTCCCCAAAAGTAAGAAAATACAATAAAAAAAAAGTGATTGGGCTTTGTGCATTACTAATTTTTTTCAAGTTGAAATCATGAAAGCCTACTCAAAGTTTACTTACACTGAAAACTGGGGAAAAAAATAAAACGGGACAGATCAGAAAGCTTTAGTTTTAAGAAAGCTTTAAGTTTACGTTCATTTTTAATACACTTTAAAGTAAAGTGAGTGTGATTGTCAATATGGCCACCAGGAACCATATCGAAATTGCTGCTCTGCATTTAACCCATTCAAGTGAAAGTGCACACATGCACACACACACAAGTGAAGTGAACAAAGCCAGAGCATTGGGCCAATGACACCATTCCCTCAGTGATTGTCTGAAACTCCTCTCCTAGGACTTCAGCTATTCTCAGAGTTCACCTTGGAAACATCAATGAAGGTGAAGCACTGGCGTTGCTGCTACCTCCACTACCTGGACATTTACATCATTTGTGAATTTAGTTTTACTTCTATTGTTGATCTCAAGCGTTACCGATTTAGTATAAATCAGATTTTCTTTACTATTGCAAATAGTTTATTGGGATGGTAGCAAATAGTAGTCAATCTGGCCGCCACCAAAGCCAATAACAACTTTATTTTCATGGTCTGGACTACATTTTCACACAAGTTATAATCTTTCTGCAGGATCCTCTTCACAGTCCTACTTTTTGGCTCCTGTGGTGGTTGTTTGTCAACAACTACAAAAAAAGCAATTTTTATAGCATGTGTTGAACTAAAAAAAAAGGGGAGGGGGGGGGACAACAAGCAACGTTACAACAAGCGTTTATTTAAAATACTGTATATTATAAAATGCAAATATTCAAATGTGGCAACATTTAACTGAAATAAGTTGGTCAACTCAGACATTTTCTCCTTCAAAATTATGAGAATCAGTGTTAAGGTCAGCAAACTCTGTGATCTACGAGCTTAACACTTTCGCTGTAAATGAACTTGAACAAAATATATAAACATGTTATGATTCAACAACAGTGTCCACCAACTAAACTAAAGAGGGAAATTAAGTGAAACATGATATGAAAATTACCCAAGTGATACAATTAGTGACCTAGTGGCAAAATATTTAAAAGGGGATCGCATATCATGACTGATGGCTTAGTATGTCTGGAGCCTCATGACAAGAACAATTGAATGAAAGGCATGTGGATAAAAAGCTAGCTTTAACAGTTTAATCATCTTTATCTTTGGCTCCATGTTTGAGAATACGAGTGAACTCCACATAGTTGAAGTTGCTCTTTTTATCAATAGGGGCTTCTCTAAACAGCTCGTCCACCTCCTCATCGGTGAAACGATCACCCATTGTGGTCAGCAGCTCTCGCAAGTAGTCTTCTGGTATGAAGCCTGGATGAAAATGTAATCAATTTACAGTTGAGGGCTGGAAAAGGTAACAGAAAAGAACAATAGTCTATTTTATTTTTTTACCTGTTCCTTCCTCGTCAAAGCAGGCAAATGCATTACGAATAACTTCTTCAGGATCTGTGCCATTTAACTTTTCCCCAAACATTGTGAGAAACATTGTAAAGTTGATAGGCCCAGGAGCTTCTGTCATCATTGCCTCCAAATAGTCATCCGTAGGGTTCTTCCCTAAAAAAAACAAAAAAACAAAAAAGAAAAGATGTCACTCTTATTCTATAACCATAAATTTAGTTATGTGGCAAAATGATTTGAGAGAACAGTAACTTCAGCAAAATACAAGATGGGGTGGATTAAAAGAGTTTAAAAGGTGAGCTCAAATGATTATAGGGGGCAAAAATGGAGCAATAATTAATCGCTCAAGAAAGAGAATTAGTTGGGAAACTTGAAATCGCTTGAAAGGAACTGTCGTTCCTTCCTTACTCAAAAAAGCAAATATAAAATTACCAAAATCAATCAGTGTGCATTGTTTATTTTGTTTATCTGTCTGCTGTACATTATTTCTTCTGTAGTTGTCTGCTGCATCAGTGTGTGATAACAAATGTACATGCAAATAAAAAAGCTGACTTTGGATACATCTATGTGTAATAGTATAAATATTGTTTATTTATTCACACATTCTACTTAAGCAGGTAAATTGTGCACAATGTAGGCAGGCTGCTAGAATCATCAAATTGATGATTCAAATCATCACACTTTGATGAGGGACAAATAAAGTCTTTCCTATACTGACAAAGAGAAGAAATTGAGTCCTATACTGACTCGATGTCAAACTTTATCCAGTTTGACATTGAGAGAATAATTTTTCTCCCCCAATATTACACATTTCTTATTCCACCTACATACTCATTATATTAGACATTCCCCATACAATAAAAAATTCCCCTTTTAAAATTCCCTTAAAAAACTTCTAGTAGTTTATTAGTAGAGCACTAGTGTTTGGAACACCAGATCAACAGTTCAAGTCCCAGGGAAAGCATGATTGTAAAAACTATAATGCCAATTAATCTGTTTCGGATAAGTCTCTCTTAAATGCATAAAAGTAAAGTAAAACATGAACTTACCAAGGGAAGCCAACATGTCGTGCAGATCTTCTTTGTCAACAAAACCATCACGATTCTGGTCAATCATGTTGAATGCTTCCTTAAACTCTTGAATCTGTGACTGGTCGAACATAGCAAACACGTTTGAAGTCGCACGTTGAGGGCGCTTCTTGGCAACCTTTCCCTTAGCACGTTTGCTTGACATTTTGGATATTCTTGCGTGTACCTGTAAAATTGTAACAAAGAGGAATTATTATTTTGAATGACAAAACATAAATTCTGATACACAAATGATCAGCCATCATGCCAATGATTTAAGCAAATGATAACTGTCAATCCAGACAATATCGAAAATATGGAAACTTTGTGAGGTGTTGGCAATATGGCCACTAGGGACCATACTGAATTGCATGGAACCCATCCAAGCACACACACAGTGAAGGGAACACACACAAACACGGAGCAGTGGGCAGCCTAAGCTGTGGCGCCCGGGGTGGGGGTGGTGGTCAGTGTCATGCCAGGCCCAAGGACACTCAGGTCAACTCAGGTAAGGTGGTATTCAAATGTACAAAAACTATACTTGAAAAATTCTGCAAAATTTAAATTATATCCATGTTCTAAGCCACAGTTTTCATTTCGGGGTCAGCAGGATCTGGAATTTCAAGTTAGTGGTCTACTGACAAGTCCCACCCGAAGAGACTGTTCGTTTACCTCAAAGCATTTCTAGTGACCCTGCAAAGATTTACCAGTTAGGCACCTCAAAACAATAATTCAAAATATTTAATTTAATGCGACAAATGCAACGTTTTTAAAACCAACTCATTTTAAAATTACTTCTCTCACAACAACAACGAGTGGTCTTTTTTTTAACACTTTAAAAAAAACTTGTATGTAAAGGATTGAATTTATGTGCTATTCATGACACTGGTAAACTGGGTCTATCCAAAGACACTGGATCTAAACCTTGGGTCTCTAAACATGTTGACCCAGATGGTTTGACCCAATATCTGAGCAAAAACGGAAGGACGGCCAATTACCAAGTACTTAAATAATGACAAAATCCCAATCTTTCTCATCATGTATTCGATTATACAGCTACATTGTGTAATTACTCTGTAATAAGAACAAACCATTGCTTGAGGTCAAAGACAAAACAGCCAGCGACCGGAACACCGCTGCATAGCGTTACTAACGTGTCCGTGACATCAAATAACTCATTTTGAACCAAAAACCAGAAAACGGCTATATAAACATTTTATTATTCGCTTACCGAGAAGAGAAATCGTCAGTTGTTGATTCCAGCACAAGACCGCGTTTTAACCACCGCCCAAACTTCCGGATTTCCGCGGCGCTTCCTCAAGCCTCGCTTTGGACCAAACTAACTAAAAACCTCGAGGGTCTCATTGAAACATTTTCACATTATGGGATAGAAGTCACAAAAAAAGAGTTTTTAATCTTGTTAATGGTATTAAATGTCCACAAGTGAATGTAAATCGGTATAATAAATCAGGTTCTACCTTTTACTGACACTTGTGTTACATTTGCTCTACCCCTTCATATTTAGACTGTAGTCCATCCCGACACGCCCTCCGTCGTGCTCCTGCGTACTCGTTTTTACCATGACCATATACGGTGAGAAAACCACTTTCCACGCGATAACAACGACGTTGTTTACGGTGAGCTGAATAATCCACGTTATGGCGTGTTTTTGTCTATTAAAACGCGTCCGAACGTGAATTATTCATCTCACGATAATAAAAAATCACGTATTATTCACCTCACCATAAACAACGTAGATATTTTTACGTCGATCTTACTTTCGTAGAAAGTAATTTTCTCACTTAACTACTCATAGGCTTCTCAATTACGTTGTCTCACAAATTTCCAGTAGATGGCGTATTTGGTTCAGGCATTCAGGTCAAAGGTGACAGACTGGACCGGAAAATGATTCAATTATGTTTTTTACTTACTTTTTTATATTGCAAAAACATTACATTGTGTGTGCGTTTTACAAGGTGGGTGCATATATTGTGACTCACTGGCATTTAAAATAAATTTGAAATGTATTTTTTTTTTACCATAGTCAGAAAATAATTATTGCCAGGACCTGTACTACTACTACTACTACTACTACTAATACTTCTATTTTTACGACTAATTCATTTCATTTATTTAACGTCTTACATGACGTTGGTGGACCACGTGAGATCCTCTGTGATGTGCACCCCCAGGAATTTAGTTCGGTTGAGCCGTTGACGGTCAGTGGGAGATGGTCAACAGAGTTGGCTGATGTGTCAACAGAAGATGGGAAGTTCACAAAATACCTTTTTTGGGCAGTATATCGCCGTCTGTGCAACCTGTGGGCATTAAATTAAAGTAAACGCTAACAGTAACTGAGCTACATGCTCGTCTTCTCGTTCTGAGTCTGACGTCACCCGCCAACGTCCAAGGTTAGCACGTCACTGCAACTACAGTGAGAAAGACATATACTCGTTTCGACCGTTACAGACTACAGATCGCCACTCGACGGTTCGTTCCCGATGCAGCTATTGAGTTACCGGGCCGCACCACGTACCGAGCCGACAGAATTGCGGACTCGGGTAAAAAGATTGGCGTGGGACTGTGCATCTACATTAATAACTCCTCGCATATGAACGTCACGGAAACGGATAAACTGCGTTGTCAAGAGGATGACAACGGTCTCTTTGTGGACTATAGCTCGGCTTTCAACATCATCCGTCCATTCAAACTCCGGTGCAGCTACTTAACACTGCTCCATTGCCACTACTTTTTCATTCTCATGGACGATAAAAACATACCCACCTTTAAGAAGTGGCATCGGAGTGATCTGCAGTTCTACGCTGTCATTGCTACTATTATCATCTGCAAATGGTCATCTTTGAACCAAAACTACATTTCCCACAATCCCTTTCGACCAGCACTGTTTCCCCATCTATGCCAACGAGTAGGATTGAGACATGTATAAATAGTAATTCCAAAATCAAGTCAAGTCAAGTCAAAATGAGCAGAAAGAGAAAAGTTTAGAAGTAGAGGTGAAAAGTTTATGCAGTAGAGGTGTAAAGTCGGATCTCTATCATTGAGGAGCTGTTGGATGCGGCTCCAAGACCATGACGGGACAGGATATTTTTGGTGCGTTGTGCCACCAGTGGCGGTTTTAGGCGGAGACGTACGGGGCAGCCGCCCAGGCCGGCATTTCTTTATGTCACGAGCGCTCAGAAAAAAATTTAATCTGCATGGCCGCTACGCGTTTTTCTATTAACTATCATAATTTTTGGTGCCCCTTTTCATGTGTACTGAAGGAGTGATGCACAAATAAAAACAACAATTTAAAGCGATTTAAATTTGCCCATCAGTACAGGATTAATTGTTACACCCCTAAAAACACAAATTTTTACTTTATATTAAGGCTATCAACGTTAACGCGTTAACTCATGAGATTAATTAAATTTGTTTAATTGCGTCAAATTTTTTTAACGCCATGAATCACACGTGGTGTTATTATGTGTACAGTTTTTTGCAAAGCTGAAATCACGGCGCACTTATAGAAAGAACAGTGTGCAATTCAATTGCTTCCAGTCTCTCAGACGATTGCGTGCGTATGCGCACTGCACACAGACCTTATGTCAGACTTTGGTTACTTTAGTTATAATTGTGTGGTCAGCCTTTTCAGCTAGACTAATTATAGACATACTTTTGCCACACAAATATACAAATACATATCTGTTGTCTCTTTTCCTCAAAAAAAATTACTTATTTCTTTTTAAATTATTATGACTGGCTTACCCATTGTTTTCTTTAGTCAAAACGGTATATTACAGTATTTAAACAAGTGTTTATTTTGTGTTGAGTTTACATTTCTTTACATTTTACACTTCAATATTCAATATTACAAGATTCTATACTTGTTCATGTTATTAATAATTGTTAATACTAAAGAATTATTCATAATAAATTATAGGGGTGGGACGAGACACTTTTCCCACGAGACGAGACACTAGGTTCACGAGAACGAGACGAGATTTAGATTTAGATTTGTTTCGTTACAACTTTTAATGATGACATGCGAGCGCAAGAACTGAGTCTGAGCAGCTCTGGTGTCTGTGCTGCAAGAGCGGCTGTAGTGAGAAATCCGATAGACGTGCGGCATCGCTGATTCTGCTTGATTTATTTTAATTAATTTTTCTTATCAAAGTCGTTTCTAAAAGTTGGTTTGACGCAAAGTGAATCAAAGACTCGCGCACCGCTCCCTGAAATAGAAGGAGAAAAAGAAAAAAAGTGTGACTCCCGACTTTGTTACTGTTACTTTGTGACTCCCGATGCTGTTACTGGCTAAGACAGCGTTCCTGTTTGCATTAGCCTAGTAGTGCAAGACTGCGGGTAGGTGACCTTCATGCTTTTTCTCAATTACTTAATGCTTTGTTTACATTTTGGACAGAATGATTGTGTAATCCTTTTTATTTAGGTTGGTATTAATCTTTTACGTTATTGTTAATTAATGTTTAAGATTTAATTTGCTATTGGTATGGTGGGGGGGTGCAGACTGTGAAATCTGATTTGTTTTTTCTGGAATAAATAATATGTTCAGAAATCCAACGTGTGACCGGTTTATTTTGTGAAGACCTTTGCAAGCCTGCCTGCTTCTTTGTTTGATGTTAATGTTTTGTTGGTCAATGGGGCAAAACTGGCCTGTTGTGAATCAAGCTGGGCTCGGCTGGCCCGAGACATGTGAGTGCAGTGCTTGATTATATTATATCATATATTATCATATATATTTTATTGCTGAGCATGAATTTTTTGTTGTTCTACTCATGTGTTTTAATTGTTGTGTAAACAGCACTTTTTGTGGCGGGGATTGAATTGTTTCCTCGAAAAGGAACTTTTTCCAGATTGCGAGTGTACCCATGTTTGCTAAGAAGAGAGAAGGAGACAATATGCTAGCTTCTGCAAGAAAGGAATATTCAGATGTTCAGATATTTGTTCTGAGGGCAT
>MU204435.1:93592-145587 GCA_017309775.1 Paedocypris sp. Pulau Singkep
TGTGGATTTTTCAGCTTTCCTTTGAGTTTTGAGGTTGAGTACACTGTAATTTTTGGTTACATTTCTAACTGTAAGGTCTAGATGACTCTTAGCCTCAGTTCTTCCTAGTGAATTTAGGATTTCTAACTTAAAGAAATAGACACGAGACATTTTCTTCAGATTTCAAACAAGAGTGGCGGCCAGTCTTTTCAGCGAGCTTATTCTCAGCTTTGTTCCAGCTCACAGACCAACTCACTCCTCACTACCTCACACCTCGCACTCACACTGCACTTGCACTCTTTGCACTCTCTGCACTCTGCTGAAAGACTGACCTGTAACTTTATTTATGGTGATTCACAGAACAAAGAGATTCATGTTTCAAACTAAATAAGGAAAAAAGCCTGGAACCCAGGTTTTTCACTTGACCAACCAGATTATTGAAGAGTGTCCTTCCAAATCAGCATGTGGTCTGAAACACTGGTTTTACAACTGGTCTTATCAGATCACACTCTACATCAAAGACATGAGGCAAAGACAAAGAAACAAAAGAATGAGAACAGCCCTATTTCAGGGCAATAAACATTAAACATTTGCAAAATGAATATCGAAATAAAACTAAATGTCAATTCAACAAATCATAACCCTAACACTAACCATGGTAATAAACTTATAGTTTGCATATTGAAGTGGGAGAGTTGGATGTTCACTGTTGGTCTGAAGGCTGAACTGTTAGCCTCTCATTTGTTTCTTTTTTTCTAATATTTTTTGATTCCTCAATTTTTCAACACCTATCCTGATCATATTTTTAATTTGCTGTTTTATTTGTTACGGATTATTTGTTTTATTTGTTTATTTGTTTGTCAATAATATCCGTAGGCATCAAAATTGAGGCATGAACAAAAGCGACACATAGAACAATTTTCCAATAAACATGGTGAATCTAAAAAGTCTAACCATGCATTTTTTATTAATTAATTCATTTCATTTATTAATACTGTATACTTCAACAGACCAAATCACTAGTTAATTCTCCTAACAATTCTTTCAGCTTTAAAAAATAACTTTCTTCAGAGTTAAACACATGTTAACACACAAATTAAGTGCTGACTCTTGGAAGATTCTTCAGTGGAACATCTGATAGACATGTGACTTTGTTGTGTTTCTGATGCAGGGGACCCGATCAAAACCTGGTATCTGACCACTTTCATCTCCATCTGCCTCAAAAACGTTGAATGAAAAAGTCCTCAGCAAATACTTTACTTTGAAAAATATTGTGCAGATTATTGAAGATTCCATGTTTACAGTTGATCACCTCTCAGCACTGTCATATGAGTGTCATCCGTTTCCACTCGTGGTTTCTCAGCTTCTTCACAAGATATTTCTTGGACAGTTGGCAAGTCAAGGCTGGACGATTTTGCAGTAGATGATGTTGAAGGTGTCAGAGGTTCTTGGAGAGTGTTTGGAGAATCTTGGTTTTGCGAAGTAGCAAAGCCTGGTGTTTTGGAATTTGATCTACTTGCTGATGGAAGAGTAGATTTAGCATCTGAAGGTCGAACAATCGCATTTCCATCTGTGTCAGCCAGGTATGAAACCACACCATAATCACCCATGTTTTCAGTCACTTTCAGCTGGTAGTAAAAAGCACACATTACATTTACCATTTAAATATTCTTAAATCACAAACTTATACAACACTTTCCTTGTCTTGTACATCATATGCATATGAAAATAAACTTGTGTAGGTGAGTTTCACAATGCATGGTTATTATATTTACATGCCTTTGCACTTTTAAGTGAAACTACAAATTTCAGTGAATATTTTTTGTTTGGTTATATAGTGAATATAGTTATTTTTGAAAATACGGTGTGAGTTTTGTGACTCGGGAAGGTGGATGTGCATCAAGAAGAAAACACAACAACAACATAAAGGAGTAGAAGAGAAATAGTTCTCAATTTATTGTAAATAATACTGAACACTTAATGGTCAAGTTAGAACAGGAAGTGATTTCAGAGCTGTAAAAGGGATGTTACTTGCAGTGAAGTGATCAGTGAAGGATGGTAAGCAGACAATCCACACAAAACTTACACCAGAATTGAAGACAGATATCAACTTTCCTTTATCAAGTCAACTGAGATTAAACTAATATAGGTTCTTTGCTGTGTCTTACCCTAAGTAGATCTGAAGAGCAACAAGAAGCATATTGATACTCTTCACAGAAAGATGTGAACTTGTTTCATTTTAAGTAAAGCTACAGAAAAAAGCCACTCAAAATAAACCTAAACAAGAAATTGTTAAAACTACCCATATCAGGACTTAAATTTTTTACTACACTACATTAGGAGATCATGGCAGATTGACATTTGTTATTTATGCAATAATGTTGAGCTAATGCCTTGTTACTCAAATTCTTTTCTTCATCCACTATTGAAATTCCTTCTCATACAATAGTTGCAGAATTGTTTTTGTTTTTTTTCTTTAGCTTCCCACCTGCTTTTTTTTTTTTTTTAAATAAATATCTGTTCACATTATAATGATGTTTCCAATTTTGTGTTTGTTACTTTTTCTTCCCAGGTTCATCATCTGGGATGAAGACACTCACAGTGAAATCTCCGCTCTCTGTGCCATACTTGTTCTTGACGAGGATGCTGTATTTGCCAGAGTCAGCCGTATTGACGCTGGTGATGGTAAAACTAGCAAACTTTCCAGACTCAAACTTAAGGATGTAGTGATCGTCAGACACCATCTCCCGTTCGTTCTTCAGCCAGGTGACCTCAGGCACAGGATCGCCCCAAATGTTACAGGTCAGGTTCAATGACTTGAGCGAGAAAACAAGAGAGAATTACGATACCACTGATGTCAGTAGAACAAAAGACATTTTTTAGACTACTGAATATTTCCCCTACTTTGCCCTCTTGAATAGTCACAACATCAGGCAGACCACCTGCCACACGAGCGCGATCTGGAAAAAAAAAGCATCACAAATATTTACAATGTATCTATTTGCAATTTCTAAAAATAAAATATTAAACATATTTATGAAAGATTGTATAAATAATCATCTCACTTCTCTCAGCAATTGCTGCAGTCCTAGAAAGATAAGAAGAATATCAAATTTTACTATTTATGAACAAGAAAATCAAATTAATTTAGTGAATAAAGAACATTGTAATTCTGAATAGTTTTAGCTTTTTCAATTTCAGCAATTCAGACTTTCAGTAAAAAGATGAAAATATTATAAATTAGAGGTATATTGCGTACTGTGATTACAGCCATAAATTGTTTTTCAACTGTCAAATTACAAATTTGCATTAAAAGCACTTACTTGAGCCGCTGAAATTCAGCAAACGCATCGTCAAAGGCTAAAAAGTATTTGAAAAAAATGCATTTTTCAGTATAATGAGAATTTGTCTTCATACTGAGCCAACAGATTAAATTAACGAAAATGCAGCAATAATTATTTTCTTATTCCATTTTAATTTCCTCACCTTGTCCAGCTAGTTCCACAGTTCTGCGTAGCCCACCTTTTCCATCAAAAAACTCAATAGCATATAAGCCTTTATCTTTCTCGGTGGGCTCCGAGATCTGCAACCACAGCTGCTCCCCCACCACGCCGCTCTTAATGCGCTCAGTGAAGGCAATTGCAGATTCTCTTTAACAGAAACATCAATCAACACACACGTGGTAAAATAACTAAATTAAAATAAAGCTAATCTTGTTCTAAAATAGGTATTACAATGCTATTTAAAATATTTTAGTGTGGAAAATTACTTGTGATGCCAGGTGACGTGTAGTTCATCATTGTAGTAGCTGACAAAGGAATAGAGTCGGATCCCTTCCTCTGTGCTTTGGATCTTCAATGGAGTGGAAGAGTTGGCTGCAGAAAAAAGACCATAACACAACACCATGCTACAGGCATTTGTTTGACTATTAACATTTTAAAGCTCTGAAAAAATAAGGAAATACATTCGAATCATACCAATGACACTGAAAACCTGATTCATCAGATCTTTAAATCCTGGAAAACAAATGATAAAAAGAGAACATTTTCTCAGATTGTTTGTCAACAAAACATTACATTTAAATTAAGTAATCATGAAAAAATGTGTTACCTTGATCAATAAGGTTGAGAGTGCAGGAGTCTTTGCCTCTGTCGTCCTTCAAGACCACTTCATATATTCCAGCATCCTTCTTCGAGATCTGCAATTTTGGATGAGTACAACATAAATTCAACTGCATTTGGTGTATGTGTGTGAGCCCCATTCTAACACTACAGGAACACACATCGGAAAAGCCAGGCTTTTCTCCCTGCACTGGATGCTGCAGGCCATGACAGTCCCACATGAGAGAGAAAACAACAGAGACAACAATTCGGAGGACGGCATTGATATAACATCAATCTGCAGTCTGACACACGTCATAAAGACTAAAAAAATGATGAGGAAGACTGATTTGTTGAAACAAGACAGAGGAAGATGAAATAAGAGACAGGGCATTCCAGACAGACAGACAGACATCTAGAGATTATTGATCCAGACTTTCAGCTTTTTCCAGACTGTGTCTTCTTGCGATGTTGGTCCATCAAACTGTGGATTAGATAGACAGTTCAGTGAACTCTGGTCATACAGTCACTCGTGATCACGGCTCAAACTAGTGTGGGTAGGTGACAATATTTCATATGTAAACAAATGAGAATTTTCAAGCGTACGATAAATGGGTTTTTCTATAAAAATATGGTGTATAAAAAACATTATTTCTTAACATACTGAGATGTGTAGCATATATAATAATTATTAAAGTGAAAAGTCACAAAATAGGAATGTCAATCGAAGTGTGTGAGCAACAAGAATTGAAAAGATTGCCAACTCGCGTATTAACGCAAATATAAACCCCTTTTTCGGAGTCAGACATGCATATATGCTTTTCTTGGCTGAATAACAGGAATAAGGAAATGCAGCACCATGGCTAAATGCGCCGTGGCTATCACAACACTTAGCAGCTAAACAACAAGCTGTTGTACGTAAAACCAAATTTTAAATATATGAACAAATGTATCTGAATTACAGAAATAATGACATGCAGTGATAGCAGGAGAATTTGCTAATACTGCTGGGCTGCACATGTTTTTGCTACCGGAGATGGGCAATAAATGGCGTTTGTTTTGAATTAATTCAAACTAAATTTGAACTTGATTTGAACATTTTTGCATGCGCATAGAGCAAGGTAAGAAAGAAGTATGAGTGAAATTAGCTTAAACCTAAAAATTTGAAGATGTTGTTTTTTGTGAAAACAAAATCTAAAACTTGACTGATGTCACCTAGGTGCAAAATTATGTTTTATTGTTAAACTTTTAGTGTTTTGTTATGTTTTACTAATTTTTCCAGGTTTGTAATCACTACAATCTTTCAATTTAAGGCATTTTCTTGATGCCTTATTCAAAAAATTGAATTGTATTTCAATTTTATTTATAATTTAAAATAATAAATGTAAAAAAAATAAGAAAACTTTTTTTCAAATTTGTATTATAGATCTAATTGATTATTATGTTATGAGCATTAACGCAAGCATTTATGTTCATGAGCTTCATTTATGTTGCTTTTACTATAAAGATAATAATACACAGTCGGCAAAAATAACTTTTCTTTTCGGTGCCAAAGTATTGGAATTGATTATAATAGACCTGTTGTTACTCTATATAACTTGTGACACACTGCTTTGTATTGTCCTTTGTACAAGTCCTTTGTCCCTCGGGTCTTGCCGTACTCCAGCAAAGACATGCGCACTACACACATGTTCAAGTTCAAGTTTATTTATTTAGCGCTTAAATTATATAGTGATGGTAATATATTCTTAGTCCCAGGCAAACGCAAAGTTGCTATGCAGAATTAAGGAAAAAAAGAGTCTTTAAAGAAGAAAAATGTCCATTATTCATTGGTGTTCAGACTATGGGCTATGATCAGAAGAGCAAGCTATGATGTCATATGATATATGTCGCTCTCAGCCTCTACCTAACATTTGTTGATAGAAGACATCCCGACTGCGCACAGCGATGTCTGCACTGTTTTGTTATTTCACAGATTATTATTTTAAATATTTATTAATAGTATTTTAAGTTTTATATACACTGTACTCTGAAGATATACTAACTTAGATTACATTTAGAAATAATTTCTAATCATTACCATTTTTTATCTATAATTTAAGCAAAACAACACTAAAGTGAAATACTGGGACAATTGACTTAGTTTTACGTATTTAGTCAGAAATATTAAGTTTCTGGAAAGTCAAAACATCAAGAAAGTAAGAATATGCTTATTCTTACAGTACTCTTTGTTTGTTCAAATACTGTACTTAATCTTGTCAAGACACTCCCTTTGGAAAAGGAAAACATTAGCACAGTCTTTTCATTTATCCATACAAAGCAACAATTCTCATTCTCAATAAGGCCTTACATTTGAACAGGCACAATGTAATTAATACCGTAGTTAAATTACTCTCCAATTTTTCTCATGTACATATTAAGAAGCACAGCCACAAAAAGAGATCACAGGCTCTTATAGAAAGGCCTTGACTTTGCCATGAAAAAACTCATGTTTTGAACCACACAACTATATTCTTTTATTGTCTTTCGCTTTTATAAACAGTAACATTTTTTTTCATCTTGTTTGTTTGACCCAAAATAAGCGTTAAAAATAGTAATAGATCATGTTCAAGATAATAGATCAATATCAGAAAGGAGTTTCAAACTGAATAATTGCAAAACGTTTCAAATTATCATCATCATCATCAGTATGTAATATCGTCCAAATATCCAGAGAATCAGGAACAACTGTAAAAGGTTTAAGGTTAGAAATACATTCTGGATACTGTGATCATCTGATGGCATATATATATATATATATATATATATATATATATATATATATATATATATATATATATATACACCACTGCATCACATACAGGAATGTAATGTAATGGAGATTACCACAGAGATCCAAGCTCTAGAACAACATATGTTTCTGTCTAGACATTGTCTCCTTCAGGGAAGACATTGGACTTTTCATCATCACAAAGCCAGACCACTTATAACATCACCATGACTGTTTAGAAGAAGAAATGATGTATTGAAATAGTCAGCCTGCAGTCCAGATTTTTCACACACAGAACTCATTTGCCATACCATAATGAGAAATTTGAAGATTTAAGATAAGACAGTTGAGCAACTAGAAGCCTGAATTGTACATAAACATGTCTCTGCAGTCACTAGAGCTGTGTAGATTTACCGAAAAAGGAGAGGATTCCACACAGTGGGATTCCACACAAGACCTTTGACACAAACTTTGAGATGTGTTGATGCCAAGAAATTTAAATGTACAAACAGTACTTATCTTTTGCATTTCTATAAAAGCATTTTCACAATACATTTCAATCTGTTAAGAGATTAAGCTTAATGACAACTATGCTGCCTTTTGAACGAAATACTGAAATATCGTAAGATTACTGAATCTTACTGAAATATTACATCAATGAATTTTGGTTTTAACCACAGTTTGTACAGTGACATAACAGTACAGTGTCCTTTGTAGGAATCGGTTTTGCAATATACTGTAAGTAACAAGGGAAGCCAGGTGGTGAATTTTTATTACATCCGAGGTTAAATATTTTCACAATGACTACACAATGTTAGATTCTTTGGAAAAAGGTGTCTGCAAATGCAAAAATATAAACATTAAATACCTGAGCAATTTCTAATGTCAGCACTCCTTCAGAGAAATCAAGTTTTTCATTGGCCTTAATCTCTCTTCCATCCTTATACCACAAGGCCACAGAGTCTTTCTTCATATTGCCAACCTAGAGAAAAGTCACTGGTCAGTATATAGATACTATACGGACGAGTGGATATGTATGGATTCTGAAGATCTCACCTTACACTTCAGTCTTACACAGCACTCAGGTGTCACTTCGTAGCTAAGATACTCCACAAAGTGAGGACCTAAGATGCAAAAACAAGGATGAATGAAGCAACACAATTACTTAACACGTCATCATGAGTGGTTGCTGGAACTTAAACTAAACATGTTTAAAAATACATTTCAAAAGATTGTGTCTGCTTAAATGCTTAAATGGGACGCATGTAGCTGCTTTATTGTGAGAGATCAAAATAATATCTCATAATATGGCAAATTTTATTTTGTCTTATTGAAAAATTAAAACTCTGACCTTGTTTCCTGTGCCATTCTTTTCTCTGGAACTCTGACTCTTTCTGTAACTGCTTGAAAGCTGAAATAAATAAAGCACACTTTTTGCCATTTTTTGCAATACTTTTGTATTAGAGTGGATTAAACCAAACTAATCTAAATGAAATTGTAAATGATTTGAGTACGGTATATTGACTTTAAAGTACCATCTCCAATCAGCACCAAACTGGACTGGTTTGTGGCTTTTCCATCTTGCAGCTGGAAAGTGAATGTTCCTTCATCTTCTTTGCCCAAAGACTCCATGAACATCTCAATCACACCTGTATTCTTGTCAAAGTTCATCTTGTATTTCTTAAAATCACAGAATGATAACAAAGCATAAATGATAGCAAAGGAAACTGCTTCATTTCTATTAAAAAAAAAACCTTGTAACTATTTGATAAGAAACAAATCACACTCACATAATTGTTAGTGGCTAGAATTTCAGACTTTGCAGTATACATTTTTATTCCACTAAATACTGCAGTTAATTCAGATTCTCTGTCAAAGATTAACACACCTCTCCCTGTGATATCATGTTTTCATTGAAGACATAGTCAATTTTTCCATTAGTCGAGATCTTCTCAGCCTGCAGCCAAAAGCGAACTCTTCCCTTCTCCAACAGCTCCACAGCCAACTCTGTCTTCAGTGGGATGACTGCAAAAGGATTATATAAAAAAAAAACTTTTGCTCTCAAACTAGATAATTTATGTATGTGTAATTAATTAGTTGTGATTTTGCTACTTTGGTGTCATACTCACTGGGAAACTTGTGGTCGTGGCTGACCTTCAAGAGTTCTCTGAGGCCTGTTAGTTTGGTACAGAGAAATTATCAGAATCGAAAACACAATCTTACTGTTATAAAATTTTGAATAAATAACTCACGGTCTTCGGAAAATTTGTAACTAGAAGAAGCGCCGTCAGTGTGTGTTACAACGCAAGAGTAGATGCCAAGATCCTCCTCTGATGGCATGTTGAAAATAGCTTTGGACCTGTAGAGCAATATTAATTCATCAATCATATATTTTCCTTTTAAATGTAACATGAATTTCAATCCCACTATATAGGCAAGACATTATTGTGGGCGGGACAATGGCGGGGATCTGCTCCACGATGGGTTTGCTTTGATCAATCAGAGCAAGGCATCAAGTTTGTGCTAAAAAGATTTTTAGTTGAGCAGTCGAGAACTCAATTCAAGCTGCGCTCGCTCAATTCGAATTGCGCTCACTCAATTCGAGGTTTCTCGCTCGCGAATCTTTTTGGCACTAAATTGATCCCATACAAGTCGTTCTGCTTATATGGTAATTACATCTACAAGTACAACATCCAATTATAATTCATTTCAGAGAGGTGTATAGTCAATATATTTGCTTTGTTGGTAAAATACTAAAATACTGTACAGTGTGGTTGTGACTAATTCAATTACAGTACAGTTTGTACGTTAATTTTTATTAAATGTTGGGGAATGACCATATATTTGCGGTATTTATTTATAGTTTGCTATGTTTGGCATACTTGGTCAGATGTTAGTGTGACTAGTTTCTATTCATCATTAAAAATGACGCGGAACAACCAACGCACTGATTGTGTAGTGTTAGAATGCCGGAGGAGACTGGCACCAGTGAGGCGGGTTCTCCCCAGGGTTTTTCCTTGTTAAAGAGGTTTTTTTTACCTGGCCGCTGTTGCGTATGTGCTTGCTCGCTGGTCTTTGTCTTTGTCTTGTCATAACCGCAGTCACTTAGTTAACACCAACAATCCAGACGACAAATTGAATAAAAAGCAACAATTCCCTTACATATTTACACGTGCGCTTTGAGACAGTTAAAACTGTGAAAAGCGCCTTACAAATACTCATTATTATTATTATTATTATTATTCGGTGCCACGGCTTAGGCTGCCCACTGCTCCGGGTTTGTGCGTGTGTTCACTTCACTGTGTGTATGTGCACTTTCACGGATGGGTTAAATGCAGAGCACTAATTCAGTATGGTCCCTAGTGGCCATATTGCCATCACCTCACTTTCCTTTCCTTTTCCTTTCTTTTTGTTTCATTAATTGACATTCCAAAAAACTCTTTTTTTGTCCTTGGGCAAGACACTGTCCCCCACATGCCGCCCCGTCGCTGAGGCTTAATGCTGCTTAGAGTTTGTGTGGATTCACTTCACTGTGTGTATGTGCATTTCATTGGATGGGTTAAATGCTGACAAATTTTAAGTTGCATCAAAAACTCACATTTTACCCAATATTTTCTATAATCTTACATTTTTCTTATCCTATTTTCTTATCTTAAATTATTTCAATTTCAATCTTATTTAATCAATTTTTACATGTATGTAAGATGTCCTTGAGTGCCTAGAAAGGCGCCATCAAATAAAATGTATTATTATTATTATTAAATGCAGATCACAATTTTGATATTGTCCCTAGTAGCTTACCTCTTCACTTACCTCTTCACTTTCTTAATCTTAAACTTGTAAAGTTTTTATTTGTTCTCCTAAAGGTACAAGATGTCGCTCCATCAGTACCTCTTAAGTTACCTATGCTGTACCTCTACACAGCGCACATTTTGGTACCAGAATATCATGAGTACAACTTTGTACTGTATTTAGGAGTACTAACTATGTCTTTTTTAAGTGCACAAAAAAGTGTACAGTTGTTTCTTTTGCTGTCTTTTACTGTCAAGGTTATCAAAGATTTATTTTTTACCTTTAAACGCAAATTACTGTTTATTTAATTCTTAGTATGCATTCATATTTGTGTAAAAATAATTTTTCGAAAAAACAATGTGATTATGTGAACAGTAAATATTTTATGTACAGTACAATAAAATTTTTGTTTTCTCCATTGTGTGTGTGTTTGTAACACTCCCTTCATAATAATAATAATAATAATAATAATAATAATAATAATAATAATAATAATAATAATAATAATAATAATAATAATAATTAAATACTTACTTGTTACCCTTGGTCTCTAAGGTCATGCGCTCAGTCTCTGCCATTTCTACATAATCCTTGGACCAGACAAATTTTGAGTCGGCAGTGAGGGTTGAACATTCAAAATTCAGTGAAATAATGCCATCGTCATCAACATTTATAATTATCTCAGAAGTTCCTGAAAGAAAGAAAAAAAATATATATAAATCTTAGATCAAACTAAATAAAATTTTCAAAACCAACAGTTGAATGGTTGTTTCTAGGTTAAGATCTAAAGATTTTACGTCTAAACAGCAATAGTTGTAGATTTGTAATACTGTTAAATAAATAAAACTAATACTTGAGGATTCTTATTGTAAACTTTTTCCTGTAAATTGTATTGCTCCTACAACGGTGAAATTCCCCCCTTGTGGGGACGAATAAAGGACTTTCAATAAAGGACTTTCAATAAATTAAATTAAATAACTTGGGAATTTTAGTAACTTCTGTGTGACAACTGTAACTACGGTAGTAATTGATTCAATTTTATACTATGTATAAAAGTATCTTTTTTTAGTATCTTGTACTGAAGTATTAATTTGAAAACATTTTAGCCTATATACTATAGGTCAGGTGAAATCAAATCTACTCTAGTCTTTTAAAAAAAACCCAAAATAACAACATTTTTAGGGGAAAAAAAGGACAAACATCAAACTATAAAAAACTTTTTACACTTTTTATAATGAAAGTCAGTCGGTCAAAAGTTAAAATCTGTTTGGCTATGCACCTGGTTTTGTCACTGCCTCAATCGGTTCAGTCGGCACGGATGCCTTCCCAACACCGGCTTTGTTCTGAGCACGTACGCGAAACACATACGTCTCGCCTTCTTTTAGATCCTTAATCTAAGGAAACAACAGCAAATCATGGAAAATCCTCACCAATGACAGACACGGTTCACCAACCTTCATATAAGTCTTGTCAGTAGCTTTCTCATTCACTCCTCGCCACTTCTCGAAGTCGGCCTCAGCTTCCTTGATATCAATGTAGTACCCATTGACAGCATCACGGCCCTGATAAACTGGGGCTTTCCAGAGCAAGACTAGAGAGTCTTTGCGCACCTCCTGTACTAGGAGGTCGTATGGTGGTCCTGGACACGTTAAAAGTGTTTACGTTAGCGTTTCAGCAAAAAAAAGTTTGATTGTAACTTTTGTTTTGAATTGTCACATCTCAAAACACAAAGTTTTGTAGGTTATTGGACATTTACAATTAGTCTAAAGATCAAATAGAATCACATATTTTTGTTGTGCGAGCAAGTCATGGAAAACAAAGGTGTTTGGTCAGGGCAAACTAGGACAAACTAGTGAAAACCACAATGTGGTCACCTCTGTTTGAGACACTATTGATGGGAAGTTAGTTTACTTTGAACTTTTTAAAATCATGTTGATTTAATCTATTCACAACCAATGCAGGTTAATGACATAGTAAGTGCATTTGATATGAGTGACCAATTGACTATGCGGCAGATTACATAGCTTTGTGTTTTGTGGATGTTCTGAATGTAATGTGCACACAATAAAACATTTGTTTGTGTATATTTATTTAGTTTTCTTTTTTTGCCTACCAGGTACAGCAATAGTCCACTCCTCACACTTGAATACTTCACTTGGCATGGAGGGGATTCCTACACCAGCCATGTTGGCTGCTCTCACCTGAAATTGGTATAGCATGTTCTCCTTCAACTCAGAAACCTGGAATGGAAAAAAGAAGAAAAAATAAATAATTCCCTAAATGTAAGCATGGATATTTTATCTCTTACTCTGTAGGCTCTCTCGCTAACTGATTTGATGTTTGCTTCATGCCATTTTCCTGGAATGCCAGTGATGACCTCACGATAATCAATGAAGTAACCAGTGATGTCAGCGCCTCCAATGAACGTTGGTTGTTTCCAGGCCAAAACCATTGAATCCCTCACACTTTCCAACACAGTTATTCCATACGGAGGTGCAGGAGAAGCTGAAGCAATGAGGAAAAAAATGTTAGCACCACATTCTGATAATGCGGTTTTTAAATAAAGACAAATTGGCAAATTTCATTTTAAGAATTGCTACATGGAAAAATAGTTTATTTGAATTTTACCTAAAGCTTTTGCATAAATTAAATGTAATCAATACATGAAAACACAGTAATGAAAACGTTTAGTCTAAACGTAACAAACACAGTAAACTATTATGACTTTTTGACTCATGCAATAACAGGGTGTGGTGAAAATGGGAGGAGGGTCAGCATACTGCTAGTTGAGACTTGTGGCAGAATTAAGCCAGAAATAAAAGTCCTTGGTTGTGTTTCGGAGGGGTGTGTTGTTATCTGAGGGTCTCAGGCCTTTACCTCAATACACTTACCATAAATTCACATTTTCCTCTTTGTAAAATAGCAGGGTCATATTGCTCAATTTGATTTAATCTGATTAAGATGCTGAACCAAGTCTAAAATGTAGTCTCAATTTCTCAATCTTGATTTTTACTCAACAAACACGAAGATCTTCAGCCAACTGCAATATGCACATTTTGTGATAGGTATTTCGTAAATTTGACAATATTGTTAAATGGAAAAGCAAATAAAAATCATGAAATTAAGGAAAGATTACTGAGAAATGGGAGTAAAATGATCGGGGACTCAACTCTGAGGAGGGTGTCCGAAGAGTTACATCCAGAGAGTTGTTTCTTAACAAAACTCAAAAGACTGCTTTCTTCTCACCTGAGGTTCTTCTTTCAAACACACTTTCCAGAGAAGAGCTAACTATGGATCTGTGCTTGTCCAGCATTTCCGCTGTCGGCTCCATTTGGATCAAATCTGAACTAGGTTTCACTACCTGAGCGGCTTCTGTGGCCTGCTGCTTAGCAGGTAAAGGTGACTCCTGTCTGGACTTACTGTTTTGCTTTAGTTTAGTAGATGAAGTTGGATATACCAAATGTCCAGTGTTTTGACCCCCACCTTTTACCCTGTTGCTAACATTGACTAAACTTGTTAAAGGCGTGTCAGCTGCAGTGATGGCCACATGCCTTCCCACCCCACAAGTACTGTGCTGGGTTAGTCCAACACAATTACCCACTGACACCAGACACACACCATGAGAAATACTTCCTCCTAAAGAAGTTAGCAAAAAAACAAAGAAATCATAGAAAACAAATAAGGTCCAGAGTAAAAAACATCAAATTCATAATCAGATTCATTTTAATGAATAGTCCAGGGAACCACTTTTTTGCATGCCAAAGAAATAAATAGACGTATTTAACAATACTGTACTGTAACTAAGCTAAGAGACTAGGAAAACCCAAATATTATCACAAACACAAATCAATCAAAAAACATTTTTTTTACTTTAACACTTGGCAGCAGTTCCAAATGTTAAGAAATGTTTTTCTCTGAGCGAAATAACTACAAAGCACCGCAAGCCAAAGTTATGACACTACCAGTAAACTTACTAAGCAGCTTGAAGTACAAATGACAAAGATGGCTACAACAGCGAAGTATCATTTGATTGTCAATGTGATTAATCACCAGAAATCATTCGTTCCTTTTGCCAAACACATAGATGTTCAATCTGCCTCCTTTTTTCATCAATAACAAAAACGTGTATATATATAATCAATTTGTTATTCATTGATACACACACACACACACACACACACACACACACACACACACACACACACGTATATATTGTATATATTTGAAATAGTGGCCTTGGGGTTGGTGTTTAAAAGAAACCTGCGGTTAATGGAGATTAGCTCTTATTCCCTTCTCAGACTAAATGGTGACGGGTAAACAGAGTTCAAGTTTAAATTCGATTTTTTATTTGCCATTACATGCAGTAAAATGTTTTTTCTTTTAATTTTTTTTCAGAAAACATATTATTGTATTGTATTTTTGTATAAGTATTTTTGACATAATCTAGACAAAAAAATGAATTCAGAGAAAACAGTAAATTCGATGGCTGTGTGTATGGGGGACAATAAGTCTAAGGACAAATAATTTGGGATAGAATGAAAACCTGAAAGTTTCAGCAATTTTAAGAAACAAAACTAATTTATTCTATCACATAAAACATATGTTTAACACAATACATTTTTTGACTCACCAATAGCAGCTTTTACTTCTATGGCTTCGGATTCGGGTGAGAAATTACTGATTCCTGCAGGATTGACTGACCTTACACGGAAAACGTAACTCTCGCCTGTGGTCAACCCATGACAGATAAACCTGTGGTTGAACACAACAAATTACATGGTACAAAACCAAAATGTTAGAATGTTTTGTATAAAGTGCCTTTACATTTCTGGCTGTTGTAATACCTAGTGCCTTTAACCGGCTTGTTATTGCATGGCTCCCAGATGTTGCTTTCTGAAATGCTAGCCTCGATGTAGTAGCCAACCAGCTCTTTAACATTAGCTGAAGCTTCCCAGGAAACCACAACAGAAGTGTCAGTATTGCGGGTTGGCACAACACGGCCAGGAGCTGATGGGATATCTGGTGGGAAATATATTTAAAGCTTTGACTGTGTTTTAAACTATGTGTGATAAACTATACATATGTGATATACTGTATTAAATGTATAATTTTTCCTTACGTTTTTATAATTGTTAATCACATTTACAGTTATTTTTGAGCATTTTTTAAAAGCATGAGTTTTAAAAGTACTGTAGTATCAGTTGGCTTACTCTAAACATAACTCATAGTTTATCAATATAACACATTTTAGACAGTCATTAATAAAAACCTGATAATTGTTAAGCGCTTTTTCTTTTCTCGAACAGCCAATAATTCAGGATTAGAATAATTCCAGTTTCACAATTGATACATTTGAACAATATGTGTATATAATATATATATATATAAATATAAAGTGAAATCCAAACTCTAAATTTAAACTAAATCATAAACTTCTGACACTCCACCAAAACTACATTTGTTAGGGGTCGAAGGATTTATAATTCTCGGTACTGATTTTATATTGGAGCTTTATTGACTACAAGCTCATCCAAATAAACTGATTAAGGAACATTACTAAAAAATAAAGTTGTTAGTTATTTTATGTGTTTACACAATGATGTATGAACACTATTATTGCAAACACTAATCATAATTTTCATCAAATACACTATATTACCAAAAGTATTCGTCCCCTGAACTTAAGTTCATATGTGAGTCAAGGCAGGTGACTGAATACTTTTGGTAATATAGTGTGCATTTTGCACGTGATACCCAGTTTGTCGCCAACTGTTGTGGCTTCTGTTGGTTCTGATGGTTCTCCAACACCGGCTGAGTTGCAGCAGCGAACACGGAAGCGGTAAGACTTCCCCTCAGCCAGGTCAAAAAGAGCAAAACGTGGCGATTTCACTGGGATTTCAGTGTTCACACGCTGCCAGCTGTCTGTTCCGGAAACGCACTACAAGAAATCATCAGAAATTTGAATGAACATCCAAAAAACTTCAGTTATTCCATTTAGTCTTAAGATGTCAGAACAGCAAAAAATACAGTAATTCAAAATACATTCGTTTTTTCAAAATTGTTGCTCCAAACCCCAATCAAGTATACAAGAAGTTTCTCACTTTCTCTACATAATACATAACTCCCTCGTGACCCTTCTTGCCAGGAGGCTTCCAGCTCAGCACCACATAATTCTTAGTCGCCTCAATGACAGAGAGTTCTAGGGGTCTGCCAGGGACTACTCCTTCTAAAGTAGAGACAGATCAAAAAAAATAATCTAAACATGATGTTTGTGAGTCAAAAACTGTAAGTCAAAAAACGTTTTTTGAATATTTTTTGCAGAAAAAACACCTGGACTTAAATTTTACTGTGTAATTTATTAAGAAGACCAGTGAAAGGAAGTTAGCATATATCTCCCTACCAGTTCCCTACCACTGGACTACAACTGAGAAATGTAAATACTTCTAAGTGATGTTCACTGATGAAACTCTGGAGCATTCTTTTTATTGTACTATGCATATGAATTTGTGCTACAGATCATGGTGAACACACGAACAATTCAGTAATACTCTCGCACAAAGTGACTAATTTGATTTCATATGCTTGACTTTCACAGTATCATTATATTGAGGCTTTACATTTAAAGACCATTTTTCACTACCTCAATGTTTTATCCATGTTTTTGTAAATTTCTCTGTAGTTGTGGAAACTACTTACTTAATCAAGTAAATAGTTGTGGAAATTATTTACTTAATTAGATTTAAGATTGAATTCTCACCTACAGGTTCTTCTTCTGTCACAATTATTTGTCCAGTCCATGGAGCTGAGGCCCCTGTAAAAAAAGACCAGTTGAATGTGCCACCTTGTTGAATCATATTATGTTTTTCTGGTTTTATAGACACCCTTTCTTGCAATATCTGCCGGGTCCATAGCAGCAACAGGCTCAGATACGCGGGATGGACGACTCATTCCACTTTTATTTACTGCACGAACTCTGAACACATAGCTCCGTCCTTCCACAAGACCAGTTACAGGGAAACGTGCAAATTTAACCGGAGTGTCATTACATTGGGCCCAGTGCGTAGTGCCGACTTCACATCTGTCAAAAACAAAACCAATGAAACATATAATTCAATGTAAACCGGAATTAAAGTCATCAAAATAAATTGGCTTCAAACCAGGAAAAATATTTGTTAATGCAGAATGTAAATGCAAATTTTAAAAAACAATTTGTAAAAACACGGCGTCATAACAATAAATAATGCTTAATGTAAAAAATGCTTTCTCAATACATCTAATTTCAACCTTATTTAAGCAATTACATGACTTTGATAAATTAACAAAACATGCTCCACATTTCTTTAGAAAATATATGAAAATTCTAAACTGAGCTCAAATTAAGTAAACTGACGGTTGAGATACAAAATACATGCAAATAGGCATTTATTAAGTTGGTCTGTTTTTTTTTTTTTTTTAGAGATAATAACATTAAAATAGATAATTTCCTGGAATGCTGCAATGCATTACTGTTTGTCTGTAATCTACGTAAAAATAAATCATTGTATTTTACCACTTCAAAAGCTGTGTTGAAAAAATGTTTTCAAGCTAATTCTACAAATTCTTAGTATTAGCAAAAATGTGTCTGTTGCAGTCCTAGGTGTGTAGGGGCAAGACAATGACCTCCTTGTCAAAGGTCTCTAGTGGCCATATTGACAGACTCACTAACTTTCAGAGAAAATGAGATTTGTGTAATTATGATGTGTAATTTTAACAACCTGTCAACAAAGTAGCCTAAAATGGGGGTTCCGCCATCCACAGCTGGCTGTTTCCAGCCTACAATGACATAATCCTTGTTGGCCTCCAGACTATGAACATCTAATGGAGAAGCAGGAGCACCTTCAACTTCAGATTCAGCATCTAGAGAATACACAAACATCATTTACCACTTAATCATTGCACATATGGATTAAACGGCATGTTTTTTCATCCTTTAAACATAATTATACTCAATTTAAGTACAGTATATAAAATGCTAACTATTATTTTGTTATTTTAGCCAATGAAGTTAATAACATTACAGTCTTTCGTAGGAAAAACGATCTAGTGGTAAGGGACAGTTTACCATTACACACTTCACTTGAATGTCATGTTGGCAAGCGCGTGACCAGGATAAATTTAGGATGAAACAAGAGTTGTGAAGGGAGCCTCACAGAGGCATAAAACACTACCACAAACTGTAAGCAGAAGCTTCTCTAATGCTCTTTATCTTGTAAAACATTCATCACGGTATTAAATGAGGTTACAGTCACATCTAGTCGTCTCCAAAATTTCAACGCAGAACAAAACATATGTAAACATTAAGCTAAGGAATGCAAATTTGCAATATACAATATGCAAATACAAACATACACAGGCACGTACACACACATACATACTGTACGTACACACACAGACACACAACTAGCTAAAAAAATAATCCTTTTGTCGTAATAAAAATGTGTTAAGTATCCAATGTCTAAATAAAAAATATTTAGACATAAAATCTCTGACATAAAAATACTGTCAGACAGTATCTTTTTGATTATTCATTTAATAATAGAAAAAAATAATAATCAAATTTATTTATTTTTTTGATCCATTAGTTATCAATCTTTTTGAATAATAACATGAAATAATTGCAATACTATCGACACGAAAAAAAAAAGAAAATGACACACAAGCCAACCCTGATGGACCAAAATAATAATAATAATAATAATAATAATAATAATAATAATAATAATAATAATAATAATAATAATAAAAATCTTCTAGTCACTATTTTGTGACTTTTGTTTTCACCCCTTACATTGCTCTAAACTGTTTTTGAATAAATATTAAAACATTAACTCTTTATGTGCTTTTTCATCAATGTGGGCTTCACTTGGATCGGAACTTTCTGTATTTTCCACGCTCTGACGCAATCCATTAATTGGTTCTGCGTTTGTGGGGAGTAAAGTGAGAAAAGATAAGGAGATTGTTTGTGGTCAAATCTTTTTGAATGTCACCAAAAGTATAATTATATAAAAAGAATGTCACCAAAAGTATAATATATAAGTGATAATTGAAATACAGTTTCCAGTTGTAGTGGACAGAAAAACAAGTAGGTAGGGAGTGCACCTATCCACGTGATTTGTCCACCTCGTATTGGCACACTGTCCGCATATCTGCAAATTCGGTTCCTGTCACGAGGGAGTGCGCATACATATACAGAGTCGACTGCATTAACATCAACAATGCATGAAAAGTTGACGTGGCGTGGGGAATTTAAAGTCATTTTCTTTGAAAAACACTTTTATTATAGACATTCCTGTTGCTAGGGTTTCTATTCAGTTAAACAACATAAAAAAACTTAAAAGTCAGAGAGAGTAAAACATTAATTGAAACAAGCACAAAAACTCTCACCTCTGATGAAGACATAAGCAGAGTGTGTTTCAAAGCCAGACTTTGTGATGACGCGGAATGTGTACAGACCTTCATCCTCCTTGTTGAGGTGTGTGAGAGTGAGTGTACCACGATCACCGCTCCAGTGCATCTGAGCCCATTTTGATGGAACCAGCAGTTTATCTAATGCACACAACCACAATTAATCAGTATCAAGATCCATACAGTAATTTTAAATCTTGGTGCAAGTACAGTGCATCTAATGCAGAAACGTTGGTCTTTTGAAACAGGCGCTTTATGACATTTAAACTAAGGTGGCCAAATGTTTTGCTTTCTGACTTTCGAATTATTTGTGTAATTTTTAAGTATCAGCCTTTTCTTTAAGCTGCAGTTGTGTCTATCTTTACCTAAAGACTCTTTAATTACATACTTTGCTCTATCCACATGCACACCTCAGTTCAGCTAACAACAATTTTAGTGATTTGATCTCAGAACGCATTTCTATATTTACCACAGCCTAGTACTTATGTCAGATATTAATACTAGGTGAAAAAAAGTTAGCATTTATTTACTGCGCAATTAAACCCAGGTCATTAGTGTTGTCCTTTCTGAGTTATTATTTATTAGTTTTCCTGCACTGAAGAATCTAGCATCAGATGGCGGAGGCTTCTCCCTGTGATCAGTGACATTTGTAGCTGTAGCTGCAGTAGTCAGAGCTTTGTTCACTTTGTCTATTTGATGAAGGCATTGATTGTGTCTGCAGGAGTTTCTAAATATAATTCTCTTCTTTAGGCTGTGTGGTTTTTGAACCACAAGTTATTTTGTTGAGACACATATTACCATGGCACTATTAGAAGGCTTAGCTGTGAAATGATAGCCCGCCACTGGATTTGAACATGACAATATTTGTGTGAAATAGTTATTGAAACACATTCTAAAACACTTACCATCTCTGTACCATTCGATGTCAGGCTGGAAACGCTGGAGGGAGGGAAAGATGACAACCGAGCAGCCCAAACTCAAAGTTTCACCCTCACGTCCAAATGCCACACCAAATTTCTCCACAATGTGCAATTCAAAAGTCACGCCATATTCCAGACAAGGAACTGAGGAAATACACAAGTTTGTTATAAATTACTATTACAATAATTTCAGCGTACATGGGCTGTTTCATGTATAATTTCAAACAAGGATGCGTTTACATTTCTAGGCATTTGAGGCATTCAAAATCCATACCGCATGTCTTCTAGTATTGTGCTGTATCTTATTGACACCTATATCCCATAAGCGCCGATTTTTAACATGTCGCGATAGAGAAGACACTGCTCTCCAAAAGTAGCCAGTTCTCGCAGATATAGAGACAGCAGCAGACAAAGGTGTAAACAGTAAACTATTGGGTGGTGGAGGTTAAGATGGATTTTTTAAGACTAAAAGGAGCGCGTGTCTCCAGGATTATGATCCATGCATTTTTGATAAATTGAAAAGAAAGAAACGTTCTGGCCAGCTTGACAAGTTTATGAAAAGCCATTCTCAGGATGCTCACTGGCTCAGAATGATCCAGAACAAGATATTAACAAGCGTGTTGATATTTTGAACACTGTTTACCCGTCATCACTTTGTCTGAGAAGGAAATAGAAAAGTACTGTCAGTCTTTTTGAACTCCAGGCCATCTAAATAGTTTTTATGAATAAACGCGAGGGCAACAATTGGAAAATATGTCAAAAAAACATATTTTTAATTACTTATTATACAAAAAAACATATTTATAATTACTTATTACAAGACGATATTTTTATTGTTTTACTCATTCATGCAAGCAAAAGTAGCAAAAAAAAACTCTTGACAAATCTATTACTTTATGATCTGATTTTTCTTTTTCATTTTTGCTTTCATTCTTTTATCCAAATAAAATGTTAAAATTTAAAAAACATGTTAAAAAATGTGTAATTGTTTAAAGCTTTAATATATTTTTCAGTAATTAGTTTGCTTTTTTAGAACATAATAATTAACAAACCCAATTCTTTTTTATAACTAACTTTCTGATAATGATGACATCCAGCCTTAAAATGAAGCCTTTCGGCACCACTAAAAAAAAAATAATAAATTGGGTATTTCAAAGCATACTTACCGAGTCTAGGAGATGGTACAGACTCCTCCAATTCTCCTTTAAATCCTAAATTTACCAAAATAAAAACACATTAGGAAAAGCAGTTTGGAAAAGCAACTGTGCTAATGCACACACAAATAAACTGGAAAGTTCAGCAAAGCTATGCTTTAGTTTTCAATCTACAATCAATTGAGGAACTTGTCATTTTCTCTTTTGACTGTCTCTAGATTAATTTGTTTAGTTACCATTTTAACATTGTATCCCAGTAAAAACTATTCTAGTTGTTTGTGGAACATGTTTCTCAGCAAACCTTTGCAAAAATGTTTTTGGATGATTTTTTGCAAACCTGATAACAGTTTTCAGCTTTTTGTTAAAAAAAAAAAAAGACCCATTATCAAACCCATGGTATTTATTTAAGAACTGAAGATTTGGTGAAGATTAAAAAATATTTAAGATATCCAAAAAGATAGATTACAATGAAATAGTTAAATTAATTTCAATTTAAATTGAACCATGCATGTGAAAAGAGTTTTCTGGTGCTAGAGCTGATAACTCAGCTTAACAAAACATTCAGTCTGTGTTAATATGCTATAAACAATTAAAGTTGTTCGGAGAAGTGAGAAATGTGTTCCAAGTGATTCTGCATTAACTGTGTCGGCTATAGCTTTACTGACAAGAGGGAGTGATGTCTAGGGCTGATGAGATGCAACCTAGTCCTGAACTCGTGGACTTCTCTTTATATACTTTTAATAACAATCTGATTGATCTAATCACTGCTGAAGACAGAATTTATCTGAGATCAAGAGAATTAAACAAATGAACTTTGAAACATAATTTGAAATTAACAAAACTCAACAAATGATGCAGTGCCATCTGATAAAAATTGAATTGAATTTAACTGAGATTATGGATTTATGTTCGGACCTACTTTTGACGACAACGGAAGCAAAAGCAGAGTTCTCTCCTTTGCTGTTCATGGCAGATACACGATACTGTGCTGTGTCATCAAAGTCACACCTGCAATCAAAGACAAGCATGAAAAATTCAAAGAAACTTTGTTCTGCTCATCAGAAGTTTGGCCCGGCATCGTTATAGATGGCCACTAGGGACTAATGAAGACCCAGCCTTTTGTCAAGGAATATGGCTATAGAGACATTAAACGTCACTTCTCTGATTGAGACAGAATCTGAGCTTGAACTGGAAGATGAACGGTACCTGCTAGAAATTGTTGGACTTACCTCTGCACATGGTTCAAAATCTGAAACACAACACCTCAGAAAAGGTAAAAAAAGAGAGAGGCGTGTCTCAAAATTGGGTGTCACATTTCTTTCCACTGGACGAAAGAGTTGTTTCCTTGTGCCGTTGAGTGGCACATAGGTCCCTCTCTTTCATTTGTGCTTATACACCAAATATAAGAGTAGTATACCCTCCTTTCTTGAAGTTCTTTGTCTTCCATTTGACCATGTCAGCACAGCAAAGGAACTCTGGTTTGGGTACCACTGGATTTCACCAGAAGGAAGGCTTTGCAACTGAATATGAAATGACTAGGATGAAAATTAACCTCTTAAAGTCAGAGGCAAAGGTCCCCAACCAGAATATGGTTGTTCGCTCTCTACAGCTTGGAGAGAAGATGTGGAGGAGTTCAAGTATTTCGAGGTCTTGTTCACAAGAGAGGGTAAAAAGGATTCAGAAATTCACAGACAGATTGGTGCATCAGCTAAAATGTACTGGTCCATTGTGCTCAAGATAGAGATGAGCCGAAGGGCAAAGCATTTACTGGTCAATCTACGTTCTAACCCTCAATTACGGTCATGAGTTTTGGGTCTTGGTTGTAAGGACAAGATTTCTGAGGAGGCTTTGGCATCTGTTTTGGATGCTCTTGAACATCTCCCAGGGGAGATGTTCCAAACATGTCTTCCTGGAAGATCCAGTGTTATGGGCTGTGAGGGAGAGGGAAGTCTGGACATCTTTACAAATGACCCATAAGCCTGCCCTGGACAAGCAAAGGAAGATGGAAAGACGGATAAATGCTACCTTCTACCACGAGTGACTATTAGCAGCACTGCAGACCCCTGAAATAAGTTTAAAACAGAGGAACTATTTTTTTCATAAAACGTGGATTCAGTGTATTGTGTTTTTTTCTTTTAAATCTCCTCTTTGGAAATCCATGAATCAAATTACATTATGCAGTTTTTGTGAATGAAATTATTATTTGGTCACCTGTTGATCTCCAGGGAATGGACATTGTAACTGTTCTCTACTTTGTACTTCCCTGGATTAGCCATCGGATCAATGCTCACATTGTTCTTGTACCTAGGGGTGAAAGAAACATTTTGTCACATTACTCAGCTATGTTAAGATATGCTGTAATTATCAGAATATATGTCTCTACTCAGCCGGGGTGTATTGTCATTGACTGTAAGGTGACTTTGATGGTCTCGAAAGGTGCCATATGTATTCAAATATTTATTGTTTTGTCATTCTTATATTGCTTGGCCTTTTTGCCAGGCAATATTACTGTGAAGTCTTGTGCACGGCTGAAGGTCACACAGCAATGGCTACAATTATTGTGGTAACTGCATTCATGTTCATGACAAAAACATTAAACTTTAATCTAAATGTGCCATTGCAAATTGCTTAAGCTTTATTTATCTTTACATTTTCCTTGTGTGATACGTTTTAGTATTTTTCCTTCTTGTGACACTGAATGCTTCCACAGGTCCAAGGACAACTTTTGTCTGTTTTGAATAATCAGATTTGAAAACCTGTGCGGTTGACAAACATTACCACTAAATCATAAGCAAGCACTTGCAAAGAGTTTCCGCTTGTCAATTATCACATCCATGCTACTGCAGCAGTTTAAAGTAGTGTTGAACTGTTAACAGTTTGTACAAAAATAGAGTGGTGTATTTACGGTCCCTTACCACACAACACGTGGTTCAGGCCATCCTGTAATGGTACAGTGAAGCCTCACACACTGTTTCTCCCAAACAGTGTGTGAACGTGGCTTGGTCACAAACTCAGGCATGTGCATCAGGCTGTCTTCGTTCAGGCGCTTGTGATACTCTTCGTTCTCATGAATCTGTATGGCAATACATATGTTGCTTATTAGTGGCCATTTTTGGCTCTTAAAACATACATTTTAAAACATTTTCATCTTTTAAAAATTATCTTCTGCAAAATCACGCTGTTCCAAAATGCTTTTCAAGAATGTTCTTGTCATTCCAGTGGATCATATTAAAATGTATTCCTTTGTAAACGTTTAAGTGAAGATTAGAAGCACAACAAAAACCTGCTTTCATGAAAACATTTATGCATCAGAACACAGTCACGGGCAGTAAAATTGTTTTACACAAATTATAAGAATGTTTACTAATTCACCAGATTAACTGACATATTTCTTGACTTCTTATAAAAAATTAAATTTTATTGTTTGTTTCTGTTGTGTCCAGACAATGACATTTCTGCTGCATTATTGCACACATTTTGCATGTTCCCTTAATGCTTTTTGACTCTTTAGATCTTGGCACCCGTATCAAAATTATTAAAACAGTTATTATTCTATTAATAAAACAGTATCATTTACTAATTGTGAAAAAATAATACACAAATGCAATACACAACCATTGAGACAATTCATAAGCAGATCTTAATTTAAAAAATCTTAAATGATAAAACAAGAGTTTCTCAACACATCTAAACTCATTTTCCCTAGAATAAAAGATTTCTTCATTTCTCCATTTTATCAGGATTGTCTTTTTAGAGACTTTTATACTTAAAGGCATCAGGTTTTATACTTAAAGGTGTTTGTGTTCTCATGTTTCCTGAGTCTTGTTCCTGACCAGTCGGCCCCTATTTGTCTCAATTATGTGTTTTATTTTAGGTCTGTTTCATTTTATTGTATATATGTGTTTGTTTCTATGTTCCTGCAATTGTTGATGCGCTCTCGGATCCAGAAACGTGACCCATTATTTGCTTGCTCACTTGTGTGTGTGTGTGGGTGTGTGTGTGTGTGTGTGTACTGGTGGGTTGATAATGGTACACTCAAGACCCTTACCACATAATAGAAAAGATTCAAAGTCAGGTTGGGAACTGGTTCTATTCCACTCACTACCTGTCTATCATAGTGAAAGAAGTCTAATTTGCGAGATGGTGCTTTTATAATCTGTGCGTTAGTCTTGCGGGCATTTCTAGACTCGTAACTAAACATCACTAATGCACATAAAAGAACTAGAGACTAAAGCCAAGTTTAAATACAAGACCAAATAGACTGTAAACAAGGGCTGAACAGAATTCAAGCTACTAAATATAGCCACAAATGATGCCACACATAGCCACAAAACGCACTCATACAAGTCCTACGTAGTTGCAATTGGGCTGTAAATATAGCGTTTTATAGTTAACTTTAAATTTCTAAACATTTAAAGTCAGGAAATGTTTAGAAATTTAAACAGGAAAGCCAGAAACCACTCTGCATGAATTGTCCTACTGTAACGCCCCATTAAACTTGTATTTTAATAGATTATCTATTGATAGTTTTCTATAAATTATTCAATTGTACACAGATTTTATTTAGCTTTGTTTATTGATGAGGTTGTTTTCCAATTGTTGGTGGCTTTGAATGAATGAATGAATATGTCATGTGTCAATGTCATTGAATCTACTAGAACTGGTGTGCTACTTAACGAATGTACTTGAACAGACTATGCCTTTTGCATATCCTTTGTAGTTTTCATCAATCTATTTTAACCTACGTAAGTGTGTTACATTGATGCTCCCATAATTACTCTACAGTACAGTCAAACTGTATAGTCGCTTTTTCAACGGAACATGCATGCCACGTTGCTATAGATAAATGAGTCTTATGATTTATACAAAACCATTACTTTTGTCTGTTTTAGTAAGTTCTTCTATTTCAACATCCACAAATAAAAGCAATTTAAAAACTAGTTTGTTGCTTTTTTTCAATCAAATGACTTGCATCTACTGACCCTCTTGCTGAGAGAGATGCGCTCTGCAGACTCTCTCATGATGGATCTGTGGGACTTGTATTCTGTGCGCTCCAACTCCATGCCGCTACTGAAGAGATCATGTCGTGCCAGATAGCCTGCACTTTGTTTAGCACGTGCTTCCTCTGTGTCTGATAGACAACTTTCATACTCATAACTGAAGGGAAAATCATGCATTGATTTTTTTGTGTAGTGAGTTGAAAACATCTTACAATACAACGCAATAAATACAATGATACAACATATCTATATCTTTCATCTTAAAGATCAAGATTTGATTTTCTTTTACCTGCCCCTGAAGATGGGCACCACATAACCAATGATCTGGTTCTCCTTGTCCATGGCAAGATATGTCGGCTTGGCTTTTTTGGGCAGGCTTAGAGCCGCCTCGTTTAAAGCCGTGTAAGTAGCAGCTCTATTTCTACGGTAGTGCAGAAATGGCAACACACAGATTGTTAATTTAACGTACAAAGTCTTATAATATTTGAAAAAGAAGATGGGATTTTAGTTCAAATAGAATGGGAAAAGGCAGTGAAAGAAGGTTAAGGGGCTTAGCAATCATTTATGTAACAGTCTCATATGGATCAAAACATCAAACACATGGTTGTGTTCCTCTAAATCTTGTTTGCAAGCTTGCATCATTAACACTTAACAAAGTTCAAGAACAATAGTAATTCATTTAAAAACTATAAAACATTTAAATATCACAACATCAGCTGCTGCTCAATAGTCAGTGTGTGTCTTGTCAATCTATAAACTGTCGTTGTACGCCTTGTTTTTGCACTTGGTTTTTTTACCTCTCTATTTATTATTTGATGCCCCCAACCATTGTACTGTGTGTTCTGAGTAGCACCAGAGTTCAGAACAAACAATGCACGGTTGAACCATGCAATGGTTAATATATATATATATATATAACCGTGCATCATATTTGTGTATGTGTTATCTATATAACTGGCAACCAACGTTAAACAGGAAAGAAGAAAGAAGAACTAAAAATATAAAGTGTTAGCAGAAACATAAAAAGGTTATGATGATGAGTCGCACTGCATGCCGACATTATTGTTTAAGGATAATTTTGAAAAAGTTGAGTTTAAGCAGAGACCTAGAAGCAGAGTGAATTATGTCTGTTAATGTAAATGAGAAAATGTTTTCAAAGGTCATGGGAGAACTGCAAGGAATTAATGTTATGAGACACACAGTACTAGAGAGTATCATTATGTCTCATAATGAGTGTATTATTTTATTACGGACAAAAGGATTCATTTTAAGGGTGAAAATAACAGTTTACTGAATCCTTGCAAAATTCTCTTACCCACTGCTCCTGTTTTTGCTCTGAACAGAAGAACTGATAGAACTCTGCTGGTATTGGTTGATTGCAGACTCAGTCTCCCGACTACGGTAACCACGGTCATAATGACGGTGATGTTTCTGGTAGAATGGCATGGATCCTGACATTGTGTCCTCAGGTCTGAAGTTCTTTTAATTGGTCTTTAAGTTAAATATAAGACTTAGTATTGAAATATATTGAAGCATTCTTTTATTTAAAAAAATGCAGATAAGAACTGTACAGTAAGTCTGATTGTTATTTAACTTGTTGTTGCTCTAAACTCTTGTAAATATAAGTCTATATTGTTGTCTTCTATCAAACTTTTCACTTTCAGATCACACCTCAATATGTAACAACACTGTAAAAAATACATTCTCAACAAGCCTTTTTGAGCCTTTTTGAGCCTTTTTCAAGATCTTGAAATTACACAATGAATCTTGTTTTTTTTTTTAAATATAAATTAACTAGCTTAGAATTAAGAGTAAAAAATTAATTTACTTGTTTTAAACAAATAGGAAATTATCTCACCCCATTGGCAGATAATTTTACTTAATTGTAAATTTAGATTATTGTGTTTTTTTCATGTGCATTGTTTGCAGTGCATAAACTAATAGCTGTTAGCTAATGTAACATAAAGATAAAATAACAATGTAACCCTGTTAAACTTTGTATTATGCATTCATATTTAAATATACACACTTTACATACACACACATATATGTATTTATATATATATATGTGTGTGTATATATATATATCTATATGTATATATACACACACACACGTAGCAATATACCTATATATATATATATATATATATATATATATATATATGATACTGTTGTTTTAACATATAATGTCATATCATATTATATAATAAAAATGTATATATATATATATATACACACATATATATATATATATATATATATATATATATATATATGTATATATATATATATATATATATATATATATATATATATATATATATATATAAAAAAAAAAAAATACATGATACAAAGGACAGACACGCCTTTACATGGAAGACAAAAGGCAGGTAGATAATTAGTATAGCTTAACAATTACGTAAATATAAATATACTTACTTAAATATTTGTGATTTCACTGTTACAAAGCACAGACAATATTTGTTGTAAGGATGTACAGCCAGCCGATTCGTGAACATAATTATGAGTTGAGATTTTTTTTAGTATAGATTAGTTTATCGTAAAGACTAGAATACTGAATATGTGTATATGTATATGGGAACATGAAAAGCTGACTTTTAAAAGATGTTGATCTCAGCTGTGGACAACACTAACAATAGACAGGCTATTGTTATCCCTGTCACACAGGACACATACCAGCTGTGTTTTATTGTCTGAGTTCTGCAGTCTGGCACCATCCATGTATCTGTTAAAGCCACATGAGTGACTGAAGTGGGCTTGCTGACTGGCCTCAGAGTTCTTTTCCCATCTTCTTATAGACCACTGAAGTCTTATCAGAGTGAAATGTCCGAATTCCGAAATAGCCCCCCCGCCCCCAACACCTGTCAATCAGTTTAATGAAAGCACAGCTTTCATGTAGCTATGCAGCAACACAAATGATTCCCACAGAAAAAAAAATATTTGGGGTTGATTTTTCAGTTATCTCAGTTTTTGACTTGACTTGAATTTTTGTTTGGGATTCCAGCTGGGCATTTGTTATTTTTTTCTAAAATCAAAAGTTTATCTGCAACTGGCAACAGTTTATGTGCAATTGGTTTCATCCCTGACCGTACCTATATGCAATCTTATGTGTGGTTGGTTGATCATTGCATGTCAGTTTGATGTCTATGTCAAAATCTTATCTTGTGGTTGTGCATTTATATTGTCTGCTTTAAGCTTGTTTTGTTATGTTTTTGTTTGAATTTGTTTAGCTAGTTTGAGATATTGTGAGAACAATGTTATTTTTACCTTAACTGTCACCTTGAGGACAAAAGTTTGAACCCAATTTAGTTTTGTGTGAAATCTCTCATCATAAAAGCCAGGTGAATTCGAGTTGTTGGGATGTCAGTAATTTTATATGTATATGGAAGAGAGCTTGCAATGCAATTTCAAGGAGAATATGTTCACCATTAATTCAACCTTTGAATAGTGTTGTTTTTTTGACAATACATTTAGTTTTTATTATTCGATCACATCCGCTTTGACCAGTTCGGGGCTCCAAAGAACTGTCATGTATACACAAGTCTTTTTACATTAACCTCTGACTGGTAAGAACGAGAGTTAATGCGTGTGCACTGTGCATTTAGAAAGGCATATTCAAAGGATCGACAAACTCATGCGTCACGAGGTTGAAATTTGCGGGTAAAGTACAGTAGTTTCAGTAAAGTACAAGACCAAAACAAAAAAATTATTCATAAAAACACTAAAACAAGAACACAATACAATATAAATAATGTAAGAGATAGTTAACTAACTAGTTATACGCTGTCTACAAACAATTTTTTTTTTAATATTTTGTTAAATGTTAATTCCGAATATGTGGCCTATACAAACCTTCTCACGGATAATCCTTGAACTGTATAATCTGTGCCTTCTCGTATACATTACAGATATTGTCAGAAGGACACGCCATGCACTGAAGCAAACTTATAAAACCACCTCTCCAGAATGTTCTCTTTTGTTCAGAGACTCTGATTAATTACTTAAACTAATCTTCCTTTTTGACACCGAAAGTTTATTTTTTTCTATTTATGTTTTCTCAAACTTAGTCATGCTATGTCACGTTTTCATCTGGACACCTCAAATGTTTTGGACACAACATTTTCAGGTTAAGCAAGTTTAGGGTTAATTAACAGACAATTTAAGTGGCAAGTTGTATTCAGACCTCTGTTTTTGTCAAAATCAGTTGTTTTTTTAAGTTTAGATACTAGTTTGAGATGTATCCCATCCCTTGTCTGGGATTTTCTACAATGATTTGAACACTAGATAACAACACTTTCTAACATAACATCAATACATGTAACATCAATAAAGTGAACAATGCTCACAATGGCTGGTTAGAATATTGCAAACTTTATTCACACCACTTTACTGCCACCCATCATTAGGAATTATTATTATTATTGCCCAGTGCAGCACTAGATTACCCATAAAGTTCCCATAACTCCAGTTATTTTTCATATTAGAAAAACATTTCAAAATAAGTGATCTAATTTACTTTAATTACATATCATAGATAATAAGTAATGACAATATGAGTTAAATGATTGACAGAGAGACTTGACTAATTTGAAATTGACTAAGATTGTCAATTGCTTGCCAAGTTGACTAAGTTGGAAAGGTTCGTCTTGACTGGATCAATCAGTATTTTAAATTTTTGTTTGGTTGTTTGGAGGAAGTGGTTTGCCCAAATGATGTGCTGTTGTAATGCCATAAGGCTGAGAAGCACATTTTTCTTTAATCTCTGGTCGAAGACGAAAACCTGCTTGGAAGCTTAGGTCAAAGTATTCAGTTGGAGCAAAGGAGAGTGGAGTTTCCGCCATCACACCCTGTAGCCTTGCTCGCCATGTGTCCAGCATGGCCGTCCTCGCTTCTGGAGGTGAATATGCTGGACTCCAGAATATCTGAGGTGGCAACACCTGGAATCCACAAAAACGCAGCACTCCATTCTGCAGGCACAAATGTTCACAAACAGATCATCAGTCACAGTAAGACATTTTTGCATGACTATTTCTATTTTTCGTGTATAATTTAGTAATTTAGTTAATTACAGAGCATTAGCCCTCCTAGATGAGTAGTTCTAACACTTTTGGCAAAACTAACAACCATCATGGATAATCCCTCCCACCCCCTGCACCACACTGTCCAGACCCTGACCAGCTCCTTCAGCACCAGACTCCTCCATCCACAGTGCAAGAAAGAGCGTTACCGCAGGTCATTTCTCCCCACAGCAATAAGACTGTACAACACAGTGACACCCTCGTTACCATCGCTACTGCACAGCTGCACAGTTTGCACTTTACACTGTTGTTGCTTTTTGCACCTTGTATTTATTGTATCTACTCTTTTTTCCTTTGCACATTTTGGTTACTACACATTTTTTTTACAAGTTTTTGTTATTAACCCTTTCTATGTTTCTATGTTTTACCCTGCTGCTGTAAACAAAAGAAATTTCCCCTTGTGGGACAAATAAAGTCATAAAGTAAAGTAACACTTTTCAAATTGAATGTAATAAAACTTATTTAGTTATACATTAGTTTTTTCATGCTTTTCATATTCTGCAGCTTTATTGTATACTCTTTTGCTGTTTTTCAACTGTGTACACACACACACACACACACACACACACACACACACACACACACACCATCAAAACCAATTTGCAGCCTTGATATAAAGGAATGATTTACATGTCACTCACAGAGGGTTTCTCCCTTAGTTTCTATAGACATACATTTTAACTTGTGAACTCCAAATATGATCCAAAAAACAAACAAACAAAAAAGTCTGTCCCATGTTGCATGTCCTGGACACAATGACTTACTTGTAAAGGCCAGAGAGCAACATTAATATCTCCATGGATGGCATCAGGCTGAAACATGGATTCTGTACCCCCAGTGGTAAATGAAAGTAAGGCCTTCTTTTCCTGTACAATATATGAACCAATTTAATTTATAAAAACACTTTAAACCATTTAATATGTGGATTAAAATGCATCAGGCCCATTTGCTCAAGGAATCAATACCTTAAACATGCCGTTGTCATACATCTTCTGTAGGGTGAAGGCAAATCCCTGAATAAGCACTCGATCTATCCAGCCTTTAACAATGGCAGGAATACTAAACCAGTAGAGAGGGAACTGCAAAAAAATGTCAGATAATTGTTCATTTGGAATAGAGTATCAGTATTTCATGAAAGTGATGATTACCTGAAAAATAACCAGGTCTGCCTGCTCCAGCTTGCGCTGTTCTGCAGTGATGTCATCACTCAGACGACCCTGCTGCCATGCAAGCATCATCTCTTCATTGTAAACAAAGTGATTAGGGTCCTTCAAGTCACCTGCAGTGATTCCAGAATAAGATCTTTATTTATGAACATTCTATTCAGACAGTACGTTGATCTCATTTTTTGTATTAGTACAGCACTTTCAAGATGCACATTTTCAGCACATTTTCAACTACATCCTGTCACAAAGTTCAAATGGTAATAGTACAAACCTTTTTGTATTGGCACTTTTATAATACAAACTAAAATGTTTGTCATTTCACAAAAGTCAGTTTGCATTCAGCCATTTTAGTTTGATTGATTTTGCTAGTATACATTTTAAATTTGAATAACTAAATTGTCTCATAATTTCAATTTTGTTTTACAATATTAGAGCAATAATGATTTATTGCGTCCTCCTAAACAAAGTATGTATGAATCAATTTAATTCATGAAAAATAAACAGACTAACTTCAGATTCGTAAAGATATTTTGCATTTCAATTTTACGCAATTAAAATGTTTACCAGAATTGGTTGTGTGAAAGCAGCTCTGCAAATTAGTCACACTTTATTTAATAAACTAACATTTTCAGATTCCTACCAGTGATATCCTCAGCAGTAGCTGAGGCTTTGAAGTTCATTGAGTAAAGGTCTGACACTATCACTTTAAAGCCTTGCTTTGTCAAAGCCTCCACAGCCGCGTCCCGTGCAGCAGCATTGAATGAAGCCGGGCTCTGGTGGGCATAAATGATCAGCGCTGTCTTCTGTGCTGTTAAGGGACACATAGAAGAAAGAGACAGTTCTTATTTACGCAAGGGAGAATTACATACCAACATATGTAATATTTTAAATAAGAAAATAAAAGTAATATAAGTACATATACCAAATGTCCCTCTACTGTATTTGAATGCCACCTAGAGGAAAGGATTTATTTACAGTGCTCAAGTTCAAGTTCAGAGCATTTGTAGGCACAGTTTTCACAGTTACAACTGTCTCAAAGCACACACATCTGTGTGTCTATATGCGTGTGAGAGATGATCTACCTCACCACATGTGCAGTGGGCACACTTGTAACGGCCGGTACGATGTGTGTGTGTATCTGTTATGCATTTGTGTACTGTACCTATCTGAGACAGTGCTGCTGAAGGTTTTACTCAAGTTCACTTTCTTTTAGTAGACTATGTGATGTTCTACCATGAGATGTGCACACTGGTGATAACTGCCTTGTGCATCGAACTCTCCTGTGCGTGTTACAACCTGCAAGTGTGAACTGCACAGTGTTAGAACGAAATAGAATACAATTGTGGAGAATAAACAGTACAGCCTGTGCGAGTTACTCAGTTACTAACTTACTTACAGTAGCAACTCGATATTGATGAGGAATGTGGTAAAAACTATCAGGACAGCAGCGGTTTCAATTAAAAATCAGTTCATCAAAAAACATATCTTCTGAAAATTATGACCAGCTAATGGAAAAATAAAGCAGCACCTTTTATTTGAAGGCCACCTGTAATAGATGGCCACCAAATCGGAAGGGGTGAAAAAAGAACCCCATGACGATCACATAAAAGTTTTACGGTAGAACCCAATGTGATGAATTGCATACAGTAAATTTATATATTTAATTCACACACACACACACACACACACAGTACCGTATTTTCCAGACTCTAAGCCGCTACTTTTTTCATAGGTTTTAAACCGTGCGGCTTATACAAAAATGCGGCTATTCTGCGGATTTTTTCCACCGCTAGGGCCGCTCTAAGCATATATATTTTCTTATTTTATAAGTTTTAATCAGCAAAGTTGCTGCCGTGTTAAAATACAGGTTAGGAAAGGAGCTATCTTTAAATTTCACAGTATTTAACGGAATGAATGCGAGCAAACAAACAATAATTGGACCACGTAAAAACAAAAAATTGTTATGCGTACAGTAACCGAACAAAATATTAATTAGTAAGACAGTTAAAACTGTGAAAAGCGCCTTACAAATGCTCATTATTATTATTATTATTATTATGCTAGGTATGCGTGCTAGGTATTAATATGCGTGCTAGGTATTAATATATTTAGCATGTGTCGCCGCGGAGATATTAATTTTCAAAGTGTTTAAATTGGGGAATATCAGGCGCAAGCGCCGTTTCTCGTGCGGTGGTTGCGGGGACGTCCGACATAGCAATTTGCATCTCCACGGCGAGACGCCTACACCCTTCTCGAGCCTCTACGAACATCCTCCGCCGAGATATTCCCGGTCGTTTGCGCGCCAGACACGGGCGGGTCCTTGCGCGGTTGTGCACGAATATTTTGATATATTTCTTTTATAGTTTATGCATATGTAATAAAAAAATCTGTGAAGACGTGAATCCGCGAACATACCTAATAAAGAAAAGAAATCCGCGAAGCCGTGAATCCGCGATAGTCTAACTAATTCAAAAACATACATATCAGTGGCTTGCAAAACTCTCCAGGTTTCACTGAAACCCTTGTTCCCTGAGAGGAGGGAGCCATCCATAGTGTCCAGTGAACGACTGGAAAGGGAACTTTTTTTAATAGAGTGAATGCGGCTTGTTTATCTTTTTTTTTCTTCTTCTTCTTCCAAAAATAGAGCAGATGCGGCTTATATACAGGTGCGGCTTATAGTCCAGATAATACGGTATACAAATATATGCATTGCGTGTATATCTCAGTGTATGCATATCCATATTTTTTTTTTGTATATTTTTTCTTTCAATGAAGAATGTCTGAGTGGTGTTCATATATCATGAATATCTTGCAATCAAGAACTAGTGGTTTGACTGGTTCATTGGGTCACCCAGTTTATTCAGCAGTGAGGACTGGTTAAACATCATGTCAGGAGACTACAGGAGATTAGTTTCCTTGATTAATGAGCAGAATGTGTACATGGTGTCATGACATTGCAGAAATAATGAACTCCTTAGATTAATACAAAAGTGTTATTAGGGTCAGAGATTCTTATGATTTAAGAATACAACTTACCTGTATATTAAACATGTACAATATACAATAAACCTGTTTGAAAACCTTTTTGTCATGCAGCAATATGATCACTGATTATCTGTGCTTATTATTTTTAGGAAATGTATAGGAAACTCAGAACACGGTGTAATACTTCTACTCTGTAACTTGCTGGGTTTCTCCAAACCTTTTGGGCTGTGGATCCAGGCTCATTAGATTTGCTCTGGTGAGCACTAGAATATTGGTATTTTCATAATTCTGAAGAAAAAAAAAACACTAGAATTTTTTTTAATATGAGACCAATATGACACATGAGGCTTAATCATATCATATGAGCGTAGTTTCAGAAATCTTTATGAGAACAAAATCTAGAACGAAAGGGCAATGCTTAGCCAGAAAAACTAATCGTTTCTGCAACTGATATGTCATTTTGACATGTGATCTGTATCCCTAGCGAGTCGCACCTGATATTTTGATATAGTTAAACGCTGTACTACAAATGTAAAACAATGGCACACTATTCAGTATTAACTCCATCAATAGACATGTCTCACTATTTTGTCAGTAGAATAACTCTCCCATGCGTCAATAACACTCAGGATATGTAAAGAACACAGTACATATTTTAGAATAAGTTATGAAAAATCAAAAGCATAATTTCAATAAAAGTTAAAAAAGCGTTTTAGTCAGACAAGATGCTTTAATAACATTGCATTTAAATTGAATGTAAACTAAATAGTTTTAATAAACAGAATAGTTTTTTTAATTTTTTTTGCACAGTCATGGTGATGTAGTGCACACAATAAACCACCCCCCCCCCACACACACACACGTTGTAAAAAGCAAAACAAAATGTAAAACAAATATAAAAACATCTTACCCATCTTCAGGAAAATCCTTGTAAACACACTTGTAAAATGTGAGCAAAACCTTGTCTCAATTCAATCTCGGGTTTCGGTCACATGTAGTGTAACCTGTGAAGAAGATGGCAAGGCGGGGTTACAAAGCAATAGCTCAAGAATGTGGTCGCATAAATTGATAGGGCGAGTTTGACAAACTTACCTGACTTTACTTTACATGCTTCTCAAATTTAGAAAACATTTCTAAATTAAATATTTAAAATCTAATATTTTGCTATATCAAATTACTTGTGATTGGGCCATGTGTTGAAAACTGTGGTTACTTTATTTATGGTATTACCAATTCATTCATACACAGCACCAAGTACAATTTGAATAGAAAGGCTTTAAGTTTAATAAACAGTACTATTAAGTACAACTTATACATTCAATATATAAGCATGTAATGAAGATACTTAGTTCATTACATAGCCATTATCTCCATTATTAATTTCTTACTATGCACTGCAGGTTTTCATTACACACGTGTATGTTTATTTATTCATTGCATCGTTGATTATTAAATAGTGTGTTTTACAATTAATTGTTCTTGTAAATATTTTGTTTTTCCAAGATATCAACACATGATATCTAACTCCAAAATTTGTGTTATGTACCGATCCGAGACGGTGCTCCTAACTTCATTTTGTCAATATTAAAGTGGTTTGTATGATAAACAGCACGCGATATCCATTTCAAACCAATTTACTGTGTTTTACTGCTATTGACTGTGTTTTATGGATTGAACGCATGGATGTTAATAAAGAAACCTCCATACTTACGTTGTGTGGCGAGTCTGGCGGCTTGAAGCACAGCTACACTTCTGTCTTGAGGACGGAGCAATGTAACTTCTGATCATTACGCTGATTGGTCAGAGCATGAGCTCACGCGTCATTCCGACGCTGATTGGTTGTAGCTGTTGTCTTTCAACAAGAAAAGCAGAATTTCTGGTTCCCCCGTTCCCGGTTTCGAAATAATTGTTTAGGGTTTATTCCACCAAAACACGTGGAATAATACTGCAAATCATTAAAAAAACGTGGTCCTACATATGCACATTTTCTGCTAATTACTAACGCAAATGTTTTTCGCACTGAATTTACATTTGTGCAATACCCCAAGGCTTGTCAATTATTGTCAGAGGCGGGCCTAGACTGTTGAGCGTGATTGCGTTTGCGTTTATGATTGACGTCACTTGTCGTCGACGGCCAAGAGTGGAGACTTTTTGATCGCTGATATGTTCTAGTTACAGTTACATACACCTGGTTAAGACAGGGGTTAACTTTGAAGTATCTGCATTCATATCACATAACGTGATTTTATCTTTGGAAAAGCAAACCAAATGTCATTGTCATATTCAGTGTTGGAATGATGATTCCTTGTCCCTTTAAACTAGAAAGTTCACACCTCTCCAAAAGGTGGCGACGTACTCACATAGAAAAGTCAGATGGATTGTATCCACATTTTTTAGGTGGAAGAGGAAATTATTTATTTATATGAACAGTGTATATATATATATATATGTGTGTATGTATATATATATATCCACACACATCTACAGAACAACAGGACAAGTAGCCAGGCCACTAGAATGGCTACACACAGCACAAATGGTAGGTATTACAGTTCACAATAAACAGTTATAACAATTAACAAACATGAACTTCACATCAGACACAACACTATGGCACAAAAAGATCTACATAAAACAAGTATAAATACAAATAAACACAACACAAATAAAACTTTAAAACACAAATTTCACACAACTTGTAATGCCTTGTGGGAAGGCATTGCCTAACCCCCCTGTTGTGACCCCACTCCCCCTGTTAGGTTTTCACACGTCTTGGGGGAAACAACTTCAGCGCAGCACACAGCAGCGGATCGACACACAGCCACACAGCCCCCACCTCAGAGGGTTAAGTGTCCCCACAACCCGAGTCCAAAGTCATAAAATCAGGCCCCCATTCCAGCTCCTGATAACCTCCGGGCAATCGTTTGGTCTCGGTATCGTGTGTGGATCACTGGACGAGTGAACACCAGGCGGATTGACCCAGACCCATTGCACGCCAGTCCGGCAGGTGGATCATCCGCACTTGGCCATCCATTGACCTTTTGCTCCGATGTCACGCCAGGGTGCAAAGACTCTCTTTTGGCGGGGTGCTGGCACTGTACTGACCGGCCCCTCTTTCTGCAGGGATCAGCTACTGGTGTGGGCCCGTAGTGTGGGTCAGCAGTGGAGACTCAGGCCTCTCCCGGTCGAGTTCCTCTGCAGCGGCTTCCTCTTCCAGCCTGCAGTACTCCAACTCCTCGCAGTGCCCGTCTCCCTGCATCACCGCGATGTCCGTGACAGTCACAACTGTCAGCATCTCACGGCACAGACTCATATCCTCCACGGCACACGTCTCCCGCTCCGGACTTGCCGTAACCTCCGTGGCACAGCTCTCTGGCTCCAGCGGTTCCACGGTTCAATCCAGGCTTGGTATGTCATGGGCTTGGTATCCCATGATGGGCCAGGCTTGGTATCCCATGTTGGGATGTCAGGTATGTTTTGCTACAGCTAAGAAAAGGCAAATATCATGCCGGGCATCATTGTGCTTCAACTGGAATGTTGTTTTTTGTCGCAATTCATTGTTTGGCTTTTAATATATGACCGTGTGTGGCTGTTCTCTACTTATCTCGTTTAGTTGTGACTTTAGATAACAAATCAGAATCAAGAAAAGTGGCACACCATGCAAGGATTTTTTTGCTCTAGCAGTTCTTGTATAATCCCGGCATTTAGACCTCACCTTACTTTCCTGTTGCCATTTGGGATCATTATGGAAATGTTCCGCCTGGTGCATTGTGTTTTTTTGACAGTGCGCTTGTATTTCTTTGAATTCATCTGGACTCTTCTCACTTTGTAGTCTGTCGTTACTTGACATGCTCCTCAAACCTAATCCTCACGTTCTGTCACATCCCTCCAACACTCATTTTGCTCTAGTTGGCTTCTTATTCCACATTTGAGGTTTCAATGCTGTGTCCAGGGATTACTGTCGATAACTGGACAATTGTAACCTCTCAGTCGTTTTCCCTATACCCCTCTTTTTCTCTTCTGCAAATATTGTGGTTATAGAGGCAGATAAACTCACTCATTTTAGATTACCTTCAGCGCCTTGACCTGTTTATGTTACATCTGTGCAACCAATACAGGGTTCAATTACTATTGTATTCAGACTGCTGTTTTCTTTTGAAAAGGATCTGCTTACAGCAAAGTATTTTTTGTGATACCATGCCTTTTCTTGGCAAACAAAACCATAACAAAATATCTGAACAAATACAATGACATGTCCTTAAGGCTTGAACCCCTAAAATTAAAATCTCAAGTACCTATCCACATATATTTTTCAAAAAACAAACACAATAATGTTATATCCTGAATGCAATGTCTTGAGAAATTGGTTTTAATGCAGTCAGCTTTTTTACAGAATAAAGTATGTGGTGCATTGTTTTGTCGTGTATTGTTTACATTTTTATTAAGTTTAAATATAGCATTATTTTCTTTTCATAATTTTCTTCAATGATTGAAATGTTCTTTTCCAGAGAGATTGTATCATGTCATACGGTATTATTAAGTCTTTATAATACTATATTATATCACCAATTCTAAGTAATCAGATGTGGCCCAAAGGACCAGCTTTAACAGCAGCTTTAATGAAGCCACCTCATTTTTCTGTCTCTCCCTCTCCCTCTCTCTCTTTTTCTCTCCCTTTCTCCATGATTATGTTTTAGAATCTGACACTGAATGATTGTTGATTATTCATTGTTAGCTAACCATTTATAAATGGACACATCTCAGACTTTATGGTGAATAGAGTCTGTATGTTTTCAATTAAAATAATAATAGTTACTGTCGTTTAATTTATTATGACAGTTTTCATTAGATAATTGTCTTTGTTCACTTCAAGCTTTGTTATAGCAGGTGGGCAGTATTAAAATGACTCACAAGCTTTAAAACCTTTTAATAGGTTTGGCCATCTGTTAATAACAAGGTGGATCCGGTTTCTGTAAATCCGTCCAAAATTCAACCAGATCATTCATGCTCCTTGTAGTTGTGGCAATGAGTTTGGAATACTGGCAACGATTATACTTTACGGGGAAAATATTAAACAGATCTCCTCTGGGAGGATCAGTGGGAGAAATGCCCAAATATTTCATGCATATACCTAGAAATACATCTTCTATATAAACAGGTTTGACATGTTGGGCGGCAACAACAAGTTTGAATGAGAGATCTAAGGAGAACACATAACCTAGTCCCAGAGCATAGGGAGGATAAATGGCTGGGGAAAAAACAGATTTAGGAAGATACCACTTCGAACGAGGGTCTCTTAGTACCCTCCCAGATCGAGCCACAAGTCCAGTCATGTAGTTCTGCTTCGGGGCAATCAGGAGCATCTTTACCAGGTTTTTAACATTCAGGAAGATATCAGAGTCCACTTTCATAGCATACGATGCATCCAAACAATGAGCAGCCAGCCATTCCAACATGACCATTGTTTTCACAGTCAGATTATTGTAACTGTCCAAAAAGTCGCTCTGTAAAAGATCATGAAACCTGTCACTTTCTTGCTGTAAGATTTCTTGAAGCGTTTCTCTTTCTTGAGAAGCAGGCAGACCCACCAGGAATAACAACCTCACTAGTTTGTTTTCTACTATGTTCTCCTGACCCCACGTAGAGCGTATGATGTCTCTGTCTTTCATGTTATTTGGAGAAACTGGCACCATTAATAGAACAAAAATATTTTCATTTTGACACTTTTGGGGCTCATTAATTAAGAATGTATAATTGTGTGGATATTTCACATAATATGGTTCCAAAGGTTTCCATGGTTCAGCAGAAGTCTTTACGTATGCCGTAGTCAGAGATGCGTTGGTTACTTGGTACTTTTCCGGGAAAAAATATGCCATTGTAGATGTCCATGTTCCAGCGAGTTCAGATGGTTCAAGGTAGTATATAAGCAGGACCATTAAACCACAGATGCAGCCAAAGAGACGAACTATACTATAGTGAAATCCACATTTTGTTTGTTTTTGACTATAAAAAAGAACAAAATAATGTAACAATGAATATTATTTTTTAAACACGTAAAACAGTTAGTACATTGATCTCATTTCTTTTTTGCATATAAACGTAGCAAATTATATGCTTGGCTAAAATAAATGTAGCAAAATACATTTTAGTTTACATTTTTAGCTAACAGATCTAGAACCTGACATCGACAACTCTATAATTCTACCAAAGACATTTTAAACACTTACTTTACAAGAAGAAAAAAACAATTGTATTTACCTTCCTTCATCGCCGTCTTTCACCATGTTTCTGTCGCAACATGGAGTTTTTGAACGATATCAAGCTTCATGTCGAATTTCAGTCTTTGTCTAGTTCTTTGTTGGTTGGACCGTTTTTTTGCATAACCTGTTCCTCCACCCATCACATCAGTGCAAGGGCAAACTATCAATGACCACTGGTGCGCTTTGTTTTCTCACTGAAACTCACTGCTAAATAGTTTTTAGACACTACAAATATACTGTTGGAAGAAACAGTCTCCACAAACAGTGCCACAAAACACAAGCATTAACCACACCAACACACACTTATGCAGGTGCGCGTGCGAACACACACACACACACACACACACACACACACACACACACACACACACACGAACACACAACCACACCAAACAACAAGATTAAATTACTCAACCTTGGCAACAGAAAAAGTTACTAAAAGTTTTTAGGGGGGCATAGGGTTGGGGATGGGAAGTTCAAGTGTTGTAGGTGTTTTTTCACTGCAAGTTGTTCAAATTTAAAAAGGAATAATTAGATTTTATTTGTAGTAGTGACGTTATTTGGAAGTCTGAGGTCATTGTGAGTTTGTGTGTCCATGCATGTGTGTGTGTGTGTGTGGAGGGACACCAGATTTCCTATAGGTTTAAAGGTGGCGCAACCAAAAAAGTTTTAAATCCACTGGACAAGAATTGTAACATGATGACTAGTAAACTGGTCTTTATTTCACTCCCGCAGACAAGAGCAAGATTTTATTTTAAAAAACAAAACTGCATCTAAGGTCCCCACTTACAATTGTCATACTTTTTTTTTGTAGTCCGCTGGTAATCCGATGACTGAAACGTTGTACAAAAAAATTAGCTCAGGTCTTTTTTCCCACTCTCCTCTTTCAAAAAGATACTACATGCAGTTACTAAAGAACTTTTCATAAATCATTTAAGTTTTTATTGTATTTTCAAGTGTTCATAAGAGTTTGTCTGTGTGATCTGTCTATATGCTATCATATATATGTCTATAACTATAACTATTTATTCATTCATTCCTCTCGTTTTTTTTTTTTCCTCATGCAACCTCTTGGCTATGTCATTATTGAAAACAAAAATCGGTTCACAGTTAACTAAATTAAATAAATAAATGAATATTAGTCATGTCATTAATCAAACAAAGACAGCTTTTAACATTTTAAAGAATCAAAATCATCAATTTAAAAGTTGGGAATTTCAGAATTCAGACTCAGAGTTGTCTTACATGTTAGATTAAATTTTACAATTTATATTCCAAAGTTTTGAGAATTGGAAAACACACTTTGTAGAAATTAATTTACTTAAAAGAAAAGTTCTGTCTTGGTTGCATCTTTTTATTTAGAAAATTATTTGACAATTCCCAGTGTGTCATTCCAACTCTGATGCTACTATGTGATCACTTTCTAAAATTTCAAAGTAAGACACAAACCTGTTTGAAGGTGCTCTTAAAGACCACAGGTGGGCAGCAAAAGCCTCTATTACATAATAAAAGCAGCTGTTTTCGGCTGATTCAGGATATTAGCTCAACACTTTTATCCACCCAATCCTAAGTAACAGGCCCAAATTTCAATTGGCAGGTCCACAGACCTATATAAAATGAACTTTCTCAAAATGTTCTACATTCTTATTGCAACACCAAGGTTGCAAGTTGAATACAATGTACGTCATGGACTTGTCATATACATATGTAATTTGTATCATATGTAAATATTTCTTGGTTAACATCCAAGCATATTCAGATACAGCTCTGTCTGACAGAGTTTTACATACAGAATGTAAATACAATATTTTTTCAGTGCATGTCAATGGAAGAATGCTATGCAAATGATGTATTCAATGTCACCGCATTTCCCCGGCAGTGACTGGAAATCACTGTCTCTGCAAAAATGTTTGTGCATCCTGTTTAGCTATAGCCTCGAGAGAAGCCACTCGTTCCTCTTTATGAATAAGCTCCTGTTCACGTTTGAGCTCATGATATGAACGAGAAAAGACATGAAAGATGGATGTAGCTGGAAAAGCCATTATGAGGATACCACTCAGAATACTGCTGAAAGCCACCATTTGCCCAGGTATGCTGTGCGGAACCATGTCACCGTATCCAACTGTTGTCATAGATATAATAGCCCACCAATAGGTTACAGGGATGCTGTTGAAGCAGTGAACACTACTTGTTGAGCCCCTGGCAAATTCTTTCTCTGCCAAGTGGACGAGTGGTGAGAAAAGAGCCACAGCCACACAGAGGAAGAGGAGGAGGAGTCCGAATTCTCGCAAGCTTCGCTGCATGGTTATCCCCAGTGTCTGAAGTCCCAGTGAGTGGCGGGCCAGTCGCATCACATACAGGATCCGCAGAGCACGCATGACCCTCAAAATTAAACCCATTTTATCCAAGTACGCCTGACTCATCCCACCACTACCTTGGGGCTTCACCTCTCCGGTCTCATCTTCATTACCAACAGCTAATGAAATGTAGTATGGAAGGATGGCAATGACATCTATTACATTGAGTGGGATGCGAATAAACTTCAGCTTGTTTTCTGCCTGCAGGAATCGCAGAAGGAACTCCATGGAAAACCAAGCCACGCAAACAGTTTCCACGATGAAAATATTGCGACACTTTTCCAGACATTTACCCTGCGGATGAAAAAGCAGGATAAATTAATTGAACGTTTTCATAAAAACAATGGGTATCAGTTATTTTCTTATTTCCAACGTCTTCACATTCAAAGCAAACTTTAGTTTATAAAGTAACAATTGTCTTTCTGGTATTGAGCAGAAGGTGTGGTTATTGCGAATGTTGAATTAGGAATCTGGTACAATTACAGTTGTTTTGTTTGTACTATAATCATGACAAACATTTTCAAAACTTCCCCTGAATGCCGTTGTTTTATAAGACCATGCTTTTCCCAAGGAGCTAATGCCAAATGCAACAATGGAAATAAAAATATAACTTATTTCTTCAAAAGAAACTAATCATATTGTCTTTCACTACTACTTTTCTTTTCCTCACAAATAAACATAACGTGTACTAACTCTGCTCTCATGATCGGGCATGGTGCTGATGCACAAGCTTATCACCGTCACTGCAATCATGCACACTGAGAAACATGCAAAGATCTTCCCAAGCCATCCCGAATGAGGGTTTTCCATGATTTCCTGAAGCTGGCGCATGATCCAGATGTATCCTTTCTCCTGATCTACAGGCTTTTGTAAGGTCAGCCTCCTCTGCCTCCTCTCTTCATCCTTCTTTCTCTTTTCTCCAGCATCTTCTACTCGAGACAGCATCTTACGTCGACAGCAGCGTTCCATGTTAACCGGGTCGATGCCCCAGTAGGTCAGTTCATCATGAAGAGACACAGCACACAGTTGTCGCAGCAGCCTTAGTTTTCCTGCAGCTATGAAGTTAAGGATGACCCGGAATGCCACTGAGCTGCGGTCAAAGAAGAACTCGCCATGATCTTCATCATAATCATCACAAAGCATGGCGATGTCAGCGGGGCCGCTGCAGTGACTTAGCTGTCCCAGTCGAGAAAGTGGAAACTGCTCCAGTGTGCTCCAGGGAAACGTGTAGCGATCACCACCAACATTGATGAGTGCTAGTTTATTGTGGTCCATGTCTTCAGGAGCAGGTAATTCACATAGACGTTGAGCCCGTTGAAAGTAAACGCCTTTTATGGTTTCAGTCTCTGGAATTTCAGTAAAAAACAGATCGAGACTGCTGTCGTCTGTGCTGACCGAGAGGTTGCTAAAGTCATTGGTATTGCTGATGATGGGCATATTGGCATTTGCTGATTATGCTGATTTGCAGAATTATGACAAAATATCAGCCTTGGACAGATGCCTACGTCCTAGGGAAAAATATATAAAGCATCGTGAGATAAATCAATTTATTCTCAGTACACTAAAGGACAAATATTCTTTTATTTTGTCCAAAGTAACTCTATCAGCAAAAGTAACTCTATCTAAATCCCCAGGGTTTTTCCTCGTTAAAGAGGTTTTTTTACCTGGCCACTGTTGCGTATGTGCTTGCTCGCTGGTCTTTGTCTTTGTCTTGTCATAACCGCAGCCACTTAGTTAACACCAACAATCCAGACGACAAATTGAATAAAAAGCAACATTTCCCTTACATATTTATATGTGCGCTTTGAGACGGTTAAACTGTGAAAAGCGCCTTACAAATACCCATTATTATTATTATTATTAAAAGCTTATTTAGGCCCAGCGCTATCGTCATGTTCCTAATGGGCTTCTGAGTTCCTTTGGGGAAGAGCAAAAAAACATCTTCAGGTACATATCAAATTTTGAGAATATATTAATTTTATGTTGACAGGATGAGAGGATAATCTGGAGGAATTTATACATTTTTTTAAAAGCTGAAATATAATGTTATACTGTAAAATATAGTAAGTTAATATTAATATACAGAATAGTGGTCAAAACATAATTTCCCACGAGCCTTTGCATCAATATGCGTAGGCGCAGAGGAACTGTTTGAGGCCCGTCGAGCTCTCTGTTTATCCGACGCCGTGTGAAGAGGATCGTTGCAAAGGATTATTACCCACCGTTTAGCCAGTGTTGTGCAAGTTACTTCAAATTTGTAATATATTACATATTACTTATTACTGTTTGAAAAAAGTAACAAGTTTCATTTTTACAGTATTACTGTCTCATAAATGTAATATATTACATTACTTCTGTATTACTTTTAAGTTACTTTCACCAAGTAGAAAAAAAGTAAACTAAAATAACAAAGTGTACCTGTTACTTGTACAGTAGTTTGTTACATCCAGTAGAAGGCATAGTTATGTAGCCTAATGACTGTGGCCTATCCAAGCTACAATATACATAGTCTATAATTGTAGACTGACCATATATTTTGATTTTCAAAAAAGAGGAAAATCAGCGCGGCCTCAACACATTTTAGACAGGCTTCTCGGAGGTTGATGAACATACTTTAATATGCATTAAAAAAAAAAAAGTATTATTAAGTAAAACTTAAATTTGTAACAATTTTAGTCTGACTTTTTGACAATAAATGAATATATTAATAATATGAAATAAAGTGAATACGAAACAAAAACTCTTTTGTTTAAAAATCCAGCTTCAACAATATATCTAATAATATCTATAATGTCTCTATTAGTGAACAATATTAGTGGGCAGTTGTCATTAAAACGTTTTTATTTGACAGATAATTTAATAATATAGTATACATAATATACATTAAAGTTTCAATGGATTAGTTCATTTTCCGTTCTCAAATAATTTAAGCACGAGTGGTGAACCTACATACACGTGTAATGGTCCTTTGAATAAGATGAAAAACCGCACATTATCGTGAATTTATAAAATCCGACCGGATGTCTGGGGAAAAGACGCTTGCCAACCCTAATAATTAAAATCACTTTGTGTTAAAAGTATGGTAGACATAGAGCAATTTTCCTTCAACGTCTGTGAATATCCTGGGTATATTTGATATCAGACACAACATGACTCTGTAAACTTCAGTGCGGTTTATTAATTTTGAATGACTTACCACACAATACTGTCCTGCTTTCTGGCCATAAAGTGCAGACGACATTGTCGTTGCTGTTTTGTTTCTCTTCAGGTCGAGCGGTCTAATGGCACTGCTCCAGCAGTTTTTTTTTATTGCTGGTGCTATTTTTTTATGTCGACCATTGTTTTGCGTTTACACAGCGGTCGCATTTCACCACAATGTTCTTGTTTTTTACAAAACTGAAATAATGCGCACAAGACCATCTCACGAATGTACCTTCGGATTTGCCGCGAGTTCGCGGCTCCGCGGCCGCAGTAGTCGGAGCCAATAGCTGCACACCTCGAGCTCAGAGCCAATAGCCACACACCTCGAGCTCAGAGCAGTTACAAAATACAACGCTCCACCAGCGAAAGACGAGAATGACTTACATGTCAATTTACGAACAGGAAATATTAAATGTTTGATTTATTGTTTTAAAAGAGAAAGATTTGATGTAACGCAAGCGTTACTTGCATGTAACTAGTAATATATTACTGAAAATACAATAAGTAATAAGTTACACTACCGCGTTACAGCAAAAAGTAATATATTAGTGTAATATGTTACTTTTGTAACACGTTACTCCCAACACTGCGTTTAGCAGACCCATCGTTTTGATTGTGTCGGGTCCTTGGATTTTTTACTTGCCTGTCCGTGTTTTTCATTTTTGATTGTTCCGACTTTTTCTGCAATGACACTTTGAACCCGTTTGTATCTGTTTTTCGCCAAGCTACCCGGTTGTGGTTTGTAGTCTCTGTTGTAATATAAATTACTGTATTGGTACAAAAATTCCTGTAGTTTAATCTTACTTCTTTCAGTGTTATTTTGTCCCTATTAAGTGTTGCTGCGTGACTAGTGTTTCGTTATTTCTGTTATATAAACCATTATATATATATGCACACATGTGCCGCTTGCATAAAGATGACATTTTTCGTTTGTTTTTTTTGTGATTGCTCCTGATTTAAAATATGGAAAAATTGGCACTTATATTTACGTGCACATTTGAAATTGGTGATTAAAAGCACCATCCAAGGTTTTGCACATCGAAAATTTGAGAAAAAAAAGGGGTGCTTATATTCGTGTAAATACGGTCTTTGAAGACATTTTTATTTACACAGTTGCATTTCACATCATGTGTTATTCACAAACTAGTTTAAAATAACAACAAAAACTTTTTTCACAACTTAAATCTAAGCATTTGTAAAGACACTGAACTGTTGCCCTGAGGAAAATCTTTTCACATTAGAAATACTGCATTTCTAAGAAATTAAATGGGCCATTCCATTGACTGAGATTTAATGTTATGCATACTTTATAATTTTGATGGTTATACTTGAAACAAGCATATATTTCAAGCAATACATAAAGACACACATACTCGTGTGTATGACATGTTTTTTTTCACCTTAAAAAACAAATAACACAAATATAATAGAACAATGGTAGAAAAGGGTATAGAACAATACAATTAAATCTACACTTTTCTAATTTCTAGTGCAAATGCACTTTTTAAACTACAAGTAAAATTTCCCCTTACTTACCTGTTAAACTTAATAATCCAAGTAATTCGAATACAGTTTTTGTTGTGATGAAAGTGAATTTTGAGTTGATAGCACCTCTCAGAACGTTCTGTTCGGATGTTGGAGAATAATCTGCTGTGTTGTCTACAAACCTCTACGCCCTAAAAAGGTTTGTGAAAAAAGAAATCCCTCTGTAATAAAAGAGATTATCTAACATCAGTGATCTCCCAAAACTCAGTTGTTTATCCCCCCTCCGCTCGTCAGTGATTAAACAGCAGTCTGCGTGTGCGTGTGTGCGCCTGTGCACCGGCAGATTAAATGCAGTCTTGCTTCCAGTTCAGACTGCTGAAAAAGACAATTAAAACATGTTTGTTTTGTAATAGTGTATTATTACAATTGATTAATGCAAACATTTTCAAAATGATGTTTATCTGCATTTATTAAGATCTTAATCTTAAGTCTACATTTTGGCCTTTATGTACAGTAGCCCAATTATTTCAATTTGTTATAGTATTAGATAATAATGATACTTTATAGTAGTCTTTAATATTTTTAGTAAAATCTGCTTTACTTTTTAAAGCCTTTTTTGCCATAGGCTAGCTACACTTTGACAACAGTAAAACAAAACAATCTGTGTGTGTGTGTGTGTGTGTGTGTGTGTGTGTGTGTTAAAAGAGAATAAAACTGCAGTTTGTTAACTTAAGTCACTAAACACAAAAAAATATGTCATTTTATTTTAATATATTTTTATATTAATTATTAAACTTCCTTTTATGCTGTAAGTTTCACCCCAAAAAAGCAAAAAATTGCAATCCAATTACTTTCAATAAAAGCTAAATCAATCAATCAATCATTTTATATGAATGTTTGAAAATATATTTCCTAAATGTGAATTAGTGAAATTTAAAAAGTGTGTGATAATGGATCACTGCTAATTGAGGTGAACTACCTGTAAGTTAAAGTTTGATCTTAATGATCTATGATCTTAATAGGACACACTTTATAGACTGCGGAGTGGTTCAGACTTTCTCAACATTGAATCAGTTCAGTTCAAAATCTGCCATGATTATTGTTTTTTTTTTTTTTTTTTTGAGAAACAAGCAAGTCTGCTGCGCTTGATCCACAGACTAATGAATATCAGGGCTTAGCTATAATCCTTTGTAGATTATAAGTACATATATATATATATATATATATATATATATATATATATATATATATGTAGAGTATTCTAGGATAGCATGAAGCAGGGGTTCAAACTCTCAGAACCAGCTCTTCTGTAATCATGTTTGAAGGTGTTCTGTAAGCAGCTATCGGATTGCTTGTAACTGGATAAACCAGGCCAGGTGAAAAGAACAGTAGATCTGACCTTATTGTGTTGTTTGGGGTCAGGGTTTCCTTACCTTCAACATCTCTGCTTTCTCAACTCTGCTGCCCTTGGTGAGATATCAAATATCAAAACCAATATAAAAAAAAAAAACATTTAGTTTCATTGTGAACCTGTGGAATAAAACCTCAATGTGCTGGAGAAATTGTTTTAAACATGTCAAATTATATTAATAAGATTTAAGGAAAAGGGCTGGAATAATTTAGAATTAACCTACAGTATTTTACGCCTTCCAGACCACATTTTTTAGTCCATCAATAATACAGCGACAGTGAACGTGATACTTCTCTTAAACCGCTATTATGGATTAGGTTTATAAATAAATGATCCCGTTTTTTTACTCTTCTTCAACAATCACACAGAGTTAAATGATGCTATGACATCAAAATGAAAGGAAAACATATTTCTCAGGCAAGAAACACGTACAATTTAAACTAAGGAATCCTCACAATGTTCATACATTCAAATGAAATACTATTTTCATATAAAAAAAAACATTTTTTGTGAAAATAAACTTTATATATTTATATGGTAATATACTTCTTTGGCAAGGCAGTTGTGGTCTAATATGGACCACTGGTTATAGACCTGAGATTGAAATGTTGCAGATTCAAACCCACTCCCCAGGCAACAGCTTCTTTGCATATGTGTGTGTGTGTGTGTGTGAGAGAGAGAGAGAGAGAGAGAGAGAGAATGAATGTATTTTGTTGTTACATGTTTTGTCCATAAGGATATGTTTTAGTCAAGACGTCTAGAGCTGCAGTAAAACGTATAAGTATTGCTTTATTAATACACTGTAGAAACACAATTCTACTGAAATATTTCCATTTATTGTATATTATATACATCTTATGTTTGATGTATTA
>MU204435.1:147011-157218 GCA_017309775.1 Paedocypris sp. Pulau Singkep
GAGAGAGAGAGAGAGAGAGAGAGAGAGAGAGAGAGAGAGAGAGAGAGAGAGAGAGAGAGAGAGAGAGAGAGATTTACAGACAGACATGGAGGTTAATTCAGTGTAAAAAGGCTCCATGTGCTTTGATATTATTAAGTCATCAAGACATAAACAGAAAAGTAAATCTTAAAGTTTGACTGTCTGAAGCATTACAATCATTCAAATATTAAACAAAATGTATAAATATAAATGTAATTATACCTAAAAGGAAATCAGCTCGGGTTATTTTCTCTGTCTTGCTTTTTATTGTAAGTTATAAAGCTTTCCCTGTAATAGTTTGACATCATATTAAGGTAATTCCCTCACCACTTCCTTAAGAACATCATCAGGAACATTTCTCTTGTTAGGGCAAATGCTGTAGGCAGAAGAATGGCTGAAGATGACAGGTGCTTTGGAAATTTCCAGAACCTGTTTCATCACTTTCTCTGAAACATGACTCAGATCCACCAACATTCCAATGCGGTTCATCTCCCAAATCACTTGCTGTAAAAAATGTTCTACTTGGTCACAATGAAAGTAATAGTAAAACCATTGTGATATTTTAAATTGGTAAACATTAATATTTATGCAAATTATGGTGATATTAAAAAAAGCATTTCACTTGATCACACCCGTCATGAATGATTACACTGAATCATAAAAAATAATAATCCAGCTTCTTGACATTCAGTATTGAGAAAATTCTAATATAAAACTTAAAAGCATTTAAAACTGGGCCTAACCTTTCCAAAGTCCGACAAGCCATTATGCACAGCAGGCTCAGATCCTGTGTCCACCAGCCAGTTATCTGCCCTAAACGGAAGTGAGATCAGAACAGGCCTTCCTCATTCTGTTTAAAGGTGACCAATTGTGTGATTTGGTTCCACAATTCATGTTAATAACGTGTGAACGAAAGCATTTTCAGAAATATAAACTTGTTTGTATAATACCAACTCTAAACAAAATCCACAAGCCAAAGGAAACAGGAAGTTTACATGGAACTGATGCTGATGGGAATTTCCCTTCACATTTTGCGTCCAATCCCCCAACGGCTGGTCCTTGGGCAAGACACTGACCCCACAGGCTGTCAGGCTGCCACCTGGTTTGTGTGTGTTTACTTCACTGTGTGTATGTGCAATTTACTGGATGTGTTAAATGCAAAGCACGTTTTCGTCTCACTCACTTTCCTTCATGGTAACATCTTTAGAAAAGTTCTTCACTAAAATTGTGTTTTTAGATTGCTAAACAGATTTGAAAACTATTTTGATAGATCAGCCAGTTTCAATGTACAATACTGTGAATTATTTTTTGTTTTCAAAAGCTTCTATTTTTTTAAACATCAAACGGGTTATTCATCATGGTACACTTACCAAGGGGTGTTACAGCTGTGTGTAAGTGTGAGGTATCGAACACCCAGCTGGTACATTGTGCGCAAAGTACTCAGACTGCTGTCAATCGAGTGTCCTCCTTCGACACCAATGAGACAGGCTGTCTTGTTTAGTTTGAAAGCATCAAGAATATCTGCAAAAATATTACAGTATGGCTTGAGTTATGATGAATAATGCGCACACTCACACACACATATAGTGTATATACATGTGTGTACAGTATGTACATATATATATGTGTATATATATATATACACACACACACACACTGTATATATAGACAGACATGTGTGTGTGTGTTAGATTATATAAGTGGCAAAGTATATTAATATAAGTGGAAATTTTGTATGGTGTCTCTTTATTGATTTACCTTGACTGCTAATAGCTATTTTGAAGACCTCTGGATATTTATGGCACATCCTGTGAATCACATCAATCTGCTCCAAGGTTTGTCTGACTGCATCTTTATACTGAGTGTCACACGGCACAAAAGCTGCCCAGAACTGCAACAGAAAACGACACCTATTCAGCATGTTTATTTTATAGGTTTATCACCTATTCAACAAAAAGATCTTAAATGTACATAAAATACAATATATAAAACATTCATATGTATATCAACAGTCTGGTAACAAAGTTGAGTAAAATAGTGCAAATAAAATTACACTGAAAATGCAGCTTATATTACTGCTGAACAGGTATTAAAATCATTTAAAATTGTATGCAACATCAGATTTATTTGTAATACCTGTGCACCCAGCTGGCCTTCTCTGAGTTTGGGGATGTTTGTGTGTGTGGTGTTTAGCTTGTATAAGTCAACCATAGAGAGCTGATTGTTGAACAAACTCTTCAACTGCCAGGGCAGGTCATTATGCCTGTTTTAAAGAGATATGAAGTTAAACCATTTTAAAAATTTCCCTAACATACAAGCAAGCAGAAAGACAAAGCTTTTTTGCCAAAGAAATGTGCTCCAGGAAAATTCTCCAGGATATTCACAAAAGAAAAGGAAACAGAGCAATATTTTAAATGAAGCAAGGTCTTTCCAGACTTTCCAGTCAGGGTTCTCATTTAGCTCATAAGAAAAAGATTCATGCCAAAATCATTATCTGAAACATTCTCATTTTTGTGTCAAAAAGAAACTTATATTTGTCTTACCCGTCAATAAGTGGAATTTCAGCCATCAGTCTGAGTGCATGTTCTCGTAAGTCATTTGATGAAGAGTTCATTAAATTAATGCAAAGAACTACAAATAAGACTCTAATCAGTTTCATCCCTGTTTTTCTGTCTTTTTTCCGGCTTACTACTTGTACAAAATGCAGTAAATATGTAGTACACTTTCAATCTCTGGATACAGATACAATACACCAATGTTAAAGACTAAAGGCAAGTGTGGTTATGCGCATAATAAATGCCAAGTTAATGTATAATTTCAGGTCATAACGTTCTTATGAACATATCATAAAAAATACAATCTTCATGTTTTATTGACTGTAAAAGAGAAAGAAAGCTGTCAATTGTGAATTGGGCAATAGCAGAAGTGCACGATCATGTCACATGTACTGTAGTACACATTTGAACAAATCAGCACAAAATTACGCTGCATTTTTTTTTTTATTGAACTGAAATTTGTGTAGAATACAGCAAGCCGTTTAAAATTGTATGTGTGTAAGGACGTTTTGAACTGTTGGATCAATCAGCAATAATTTCACTGTCAGCTATTGCAAAGCAAGACTTCACACTGAGGATAGGTAGACTGTAAGTATAGGTTGACCATTTTTTGCATCATTACAGGGTTTTCTTTTTATTTCAAACTGTTCTGTCTACCTATAAACCCAACTGGCTACAGTGGAAAGAACAGTGAACAGGTCTACCTACAGTGACCCAATTGGCACAAGACAGCCAAGACCTATCCAGCTGAAACCGAAAAACGTGTGTCAGCGCTAATTTCATCCAATATCATCTCACTAATTTCATCCAATATCATCTTGTTAATCTCATGATGACTTTTCACTTCTGACACTCAGATGCGTGTCTCTAATTCAGCGACTTTTTAAGAGCCATGCAGGCTTTAATGACCTTTAAACATTCCAAAAATTAGATGACAGAGAAACATACCTTTTTGTTGGATGTTAGCAGTCATGGCTGGAATAAACCACTAAGGCAGATTTTGCCATGGATTACACATCTATTAGATATAAAAAGGCATGTTTGTTTAGTTTTATCTTATCAAATGCATTACTTTTTAATTATGATTAACAGAATGACAAAACTATTTAACCTGAAGCAATGGTTCATTATGTCACAGATTTACTACTGATTTCACAACTACCAAATGAAGATCAATACAAATACAAAAATCATTTTTACTACAGAGTTGGAAAAAAATTAAAAACAAATTTGTAATATAAGATTTATCTCTGGAAAAACTAAAAACCTTTATGGAAACAGAAAAAAATATTCATTTTTTCACAGTAAAGATTTTTACACTTGAAAAGGAATAGTAGAAAAATGAAAATATTTTAATTGCCGGAATTTCCTCAATAACCGGTTTCCCATTTCGTTTTTGGTTAGTGTAGTTCCCCTTGAAGGTTGTGACATCATACCACATTCATATATAAGGTGATATTTTAAGCTGGGAATAGTTCACATAACTTCATACAGACATGGCTCGTCTAGCGGTCACTGAAACCTTTGGTAACATTGCATTTCCTGGGCACATGCACACTCAAGAATCTTTAAATTATGCTGTCAATTTTGAGTTCCAGGACACAGATATTGTAATTGTCACATACCCAAAATCAGGTACAAACATTTTTTACTTCATAATACGAATAATGATGATGATTGTTGTTGTTGTTGAATTGTTATTATTCATTTTAACACATTTGTTTTTGTAGCTTTTTAAAAGGATTCAAAATTGCATTTGTGAATCAAATTAAGTAATTGGAAATAAAAACCAACTACTGTAATGGGATGAGTATAAGGAATAAGTTCTTCTTACTCACAGGAACCACATGGATGCAAGAAATCATTACTATAGTTTTAAATCATGGGGATGCAACTCTTGCTCGTTCTCAGCCGAACTGGGCACGTGCACCCTGGCTTGAACAGTATTACTGCCCCACTATCCTGACATCTTTCACTGGGACTAGGATTATTACTACACACCTGCCTTACCAGCTGCTGGGACCAGCCTTGCAACACTCCAAAGCAAAGGTCAGTAGACAAACAAGGTAATAGCCTACTTCCAGTTATGTCTGTTACGTTTACCGGTAAATTGGCTTTTTTCATGTGTGTCATTTACAACATTTTTCCTTAGATAATCTATGTGGCCAGAAACCTCAAAGATGTTTCAGTATCCTATTATCACTTCCACAATATGGCCAAATTTTTACCCGAACCGGGTTCTTTCTCGGAGTTCCTTTGCGCTTTCCTGGAGGGTAAAGGTCAGTTGATTAGAAAATATGCCTATGAATGAATTTTAATACTATACAATACCAGAATATATATGAGTGGCATGTGTTTAGCTGTCTCACCTTGAGACAGAATGGGCACTTCATAGAATGTGATAGTGGCAAAACATTGGTTAACTGCAATTAGCAGTTTGTAACTATCGCTTTTGCTAACTTAGCCCTCTCTGACTCAATGTTTTTTGTTTTTCTTTTCTCTCAGTGCATTACGGTTCTTGGTTTGATCATGTCAAAGGTTGGACTAGTCATGCAAAAGAAATTCAGAAAATTCTTTTCATCACTTATGAGGAAATGTTGCAGGTAATATGATGAACATTTTGACGATCCATTTCACTTAATGAATCAATCAGATTAAACCTAACATTACATGTGTCTCTAAAAGGATCTTAAAGCATCTCTTAAAAATGTGAGTGAGTTCCTGAAGTGTACACTTTCTGAAGAAGAGCTTATCAATGCCCAGAAACACTGCAGCTTTAGCAACATGAAGGAAAACACTATGGTAAATTATACTCTTGTTCCACTTGAGATCATGGACCACAACAGGGGCCAGTTCATGAGAAGGGGTATGTTATAAAATCGAATGGAAACTGGCAATTTCTATTTAATTTTCACGAGTTACTATTAAAATTCAATGTATATTTATTTTATGTTTAAAGGTCAAGTTGGTGATTGGAAGAACCTATTCACAAAGGAGCAGAGTCAACTGGTGGACAAAGTCTATTCCTTAGAGATGACAGATCATTCATTGCTTCTGAGGTGGGAAGACTCTGAGGATACTTCTGAGGATATTAATGGTTTCTGGAAAACCATTAATAATCAAATATTGCCACAACCAGACACGGTCCTACTAACAGATGCTAATTCCTGTTGATACAGTATTCATCCAATGTGTCCACTATGCAAAGATTTTTTTATCTTCATTTTTTTCTCTTTAAAGAATGTTACAACGCGTTTACAAGGTACTTGTATTGACAAACATGCTGTGTATATGAAAATGAGACTATATGACTATATATAGATCCAATATGTTGATCTACCAAAAGTTATTGACGAACTCACTCACTTAATGGATTAATTAAAAAATTAATTAATTATTATCAAGTAAAGTATTTAATTAGCAGTTGAATAGTTCAGAACACAAGTTGTGTTATATAATTTTTTTTGTTTTATAGAAAAGCAGAACTTTGTCAGGCTAATTCCACTAAGAACGTAAACAACTCATTTTGACACTGATTTGGAGGACATTTTTCCTCGTTAGAGAGTTTTTGCTTGCTCACTGGTATTTGTCTTTTCATAATCATAGCCATTTATTTAACACCACCAACCAGACAATCGAATGAATAAAAGCAACAATTCTCTTACATATTTCACACGTGCGCTTTGAGACAGTTAAAACTGTGAAAAGCGCCTTACAAATGCTCAGAACTTGAACTAGAAACATACAGCATACAAAGATCTAACAACTACTAGAAACGCAGGCTATAAATATATGAAATATAAAAAATTAACAGCTGATAATGAGAGCACATGAATCCAAACACATAATTAATTGATCTATAAACAGTTTATATATATATATATATATATATATATATATATATATATATATACACACACACACACACACACACACATATATATTTGACTTCCAGCCTCAAGTAACACTAACAATCACCAAAAAGCTTTTATCTAATACATACACGTCTAATTCTACAATTAGAAACTGTTTTAGTGTTTTTTAGAGATTATTCTAGGTGAATTTAGACTAATTCAAAGATTACAATGAAATTGTTCTCAATTTAAAAAAAAAAAAAAAATGTTTCGATGGCACCCCCTGATGATGGCATTTGGAAACAGCAGCCTCCTCATTTGCTACTAGCGTCTCAATAGAAAAGTGCTATTCCTTTTTACATTGTTTATTAGCAAGACTACCGGTATTTGGTTGTCCTCGTTGGGACCCACGAGTAACAACAATAAAACACCAAAAGCAGGACCTTTTCCAAGAAGTTTCTTAAATTACTTAGCTTGGGAAATAAACGTAAGTAATTGGTAACTGAATAATAAAATTATTTGCAGAAATAACAATGTATTTTATTATGTTGAGAAAAAAAAAACATTACTTTGCTAAAATATATATTTAGACTTGTAACTCGGGATGGAAGGTTTCTTTATTATTATTGTTTATTATTACTATTATTATCATTCTTAAAATTGTAAAAAAAAAAAAATGACCATGCCACTTGGACACCTAAATAAATGTATAGCTTTTAACATATAACAATAGTAATGACAATGTCTTTCAACAATCTTTCTAATACTGAATGTATAGAGAATTATTATTTACTAATTTTATCATTTAAAAATAAATGGAAAGAAAACGTTATATGTTAACGAAAGGCTTTTAAATAGGGATATCTAATAACAAGAGATTCATTTCTAATCTGTATGTTATATTCTATACATGTAAAATATTCAATTTTACATGTTTCATAAACAATAACAAATTAACGTAAATATTATTTATTTAATATTAAATGTAATTTCTTTAGCATTCATTGAACACAATTGTTTATTGCTTAAGTTTTACATTTAAAAACAATGTAGACATGTGTAAATAAATGTAAATCTCTAAAATGTGTTTTAATATCAAAAGGAATTCAACAACCAAATGTATTTTCTATGTGGCAAAATAAATATACAAAACATATGCCAATGTCTGGTATTTGCGGAAAAAGGAATACCAAAAAGCTGCACAGGTCGGCAACACGAACTTTTGCTTGATTGCATTCAATGGAAGCTTTTGCTAAGTATAAATGTAGGCTTACTGTACTTCCCAAAATATTGCCCAAATGTGTCATTGGATTATTATATATTATATTGTAATTACCTGTTTTATCTTTGTCTTACCTTGAAAATTATGAATTCAATTATAAAAATACAGTTAAGCCTTTCTTATGGTAAGACATGTGGTACCAGGGCGTCTCAACAGTCTTGCCTGAAAGAGTTGATAGATTTTGCCAACCCTGCATTTTGATTGATCCAGTTTTTGGAGGATGTACCTTTGTTTGATTATTACTATATTTCTACTGATGGTAGAAGTCATTATGGCCACATTATGTCCGCTTCATAAAGATGCCATTGTGCCACAACGCCGTACACTGATGATGAATCTTTAGCTGATGCAAAAATCCTCCTGGTGTTTCAAAAATAAATGAAAATAGAAAAATGAAAATCAATGCATTAAATGCACTAGGTGGCAGTAGTGTGCTGGTTGTTAGAGTGTGCGCAAAGAGTAGAGAATTGTGTAATTTTAAGGGGCTTAAGTTACAAAAGAACATACTATGTAACATTAGCCTGCTGTAGGAGGTAACAGGTCCACACACTTCATTGCTAATACCGTACTCCAAATTTAGAGTTTTAAATTTTAAAATTTACCATATTGCAAAATTTGAATTAATTCATTGAATACTTGTATTTCTTGTACACCTTTATACAATTGATCAGTATAATATATAAACAAGTTCATAAATCTGGATATTGTTCAAAAATTATTTTAGAAGATATTTATCTTTGGATATTGGGTAATCAACAGAGTCAACAGAGACTAAATTGGGCAGTGACTTAGTAATTGGACATTGACAGGTTTTTTTTGCTAGTGCGACATGAGAATTAGATACAAGTGTATGAAAACCTATCGTAAGTATACAATTTGCACAAAAGCTAAACAAAGTAATGTTTTCAAATGAGCAGAATCTATTTTGAAAAATCTGTTCTGAATTGTTCTATCAATTTTTTTTAAATTTAAAAATTTGCTTAAACACTTCTACACAAAAAGTAAATGCTAAATTGGAAATCTGAGATTTTTTTAAACTCAGAAACAACTTTATTAGACACTATACCGATTTAATCAAAACTGACAGAGAGGGTTCTCTCTCTGAACCTGTGATCAGCGCCTACAGCATCAGCTACACAGGTGAACCCTTGTACCCTGTTGACAAAAAAGAAAACATGATGAGAAAGTTATTGTTCTATACATTAGAAAAAAAATCATTTTGTAGCATCTTCTATATTATTAATATGATAAACATTTAATATTGAAATTTTGAGATTCTGATTGTACTGTTTAAAAAAATTACTCAACCTGAAAAATTTGAACGCTCTACATTTTCTATTGACAGTTAAAACATAGACGAAAATACATTTTTTGCACCACAACACAAGAAAACACTCACTTTAAAAGATCATTTAATTCTCTTTTGATCTTGATGACTACGGGTGGTCCCTGATATGCAAGTGCTGTGTAGAGCTGAATGAGACAAGCCCCTGCTCGGATCTTGTCCAGAGCATCCTGTCCACACCTTACCCCTCCAACTCCAACAATGGGCAACTTCCCTGCATACAAATGATAAGTAATTTTAATAATAGATCAAACTCATTATTTCAACTGTTAAGATTAACTGTGTAATGTTGCTGATAATTGACCATTAATTGACCAAGTTTAAAAAAAAACATTTTGTTTAATCGTTAACCAAAATGCAAACACAACCAAGGCTAAAGTGTTGATCAAATAAGAAATAAAATTCCACATAAGGAATACTTTGCTTAAGTGGGCACTTACTCTGATTGGCTGGCGAGAATGTGATTGACCAGTCCTTGGGCATGCACTATTACATAATATTTTGGTGTTGTTTGTTTTATATTATACTAAACTATAATATTAAAAAAAAAAAAAAAAACTATAAAACAAAAAATTGTTTGGTGGCTAGACATAAGACTACTGATTATTCACAGACTATTATTATTAACAGACTCATCAAAATATTACAAAACTACCTATGAAGAGAAGAGACTCTATGTGTATTATTGTGTATCAATAAATATGTATTATTGTATTAATATTATTAAAATGTTCCATTTGTTTCAAAACACTCATTTCATATTAACTCAATTGTAACAAAAACCCATATATACACAAGCACAAACTAATGAGTGGAGTCTTCGCGATCGCAGTCATTATCTTTCAGGTGCAGTGGACATGGGTTTCGGTCATGAACTCGGCACAACAGCAGGACGAATACTCCGACGATGGTGTTTCAAATTTTTATGTGTTTAAGCGCTTTCCAAACTCACCCACTGACCCCACACTTCAAGCCATACACATTCTCACCAATCCTATTGCCGCACGTGCCACACGTAAAACTAGTCTAAATAAAAAAAAAAAATTGCCAAAAGTCAACAAAAAAATTGAAACGAAATGATAAAGAAAGTTTTAAACTTTTTAGTGAAGATTACAAGCAAAAAAAAAAAAAAAAAAAAAAAAAAAAAAAAAAA